>JAHWFP010048025.1:0-20110 GCA_023313725.1 Lithobius niger | reverse complement strand
TCCTGTAAGGGGTGGTAGATATACACATAGGTACAGGAAGTCGTGTGATGCAATAATACAATATACAACTAAATAGAATAGCCTATTAGGTGAATTAGGGTAAACTAGGTAGGGCCACGGTTCGCACATCACACACAAAAAATTCAAGCACTTTCAAGGACTATTCCAACACCAATGCTGTTTTTTCTAGGACTTTTGTTAACCAACAAGCTTACTCAAATAAGGTCTAGTTTTACCAGTGAAAAGCCAACAACAGCTCATTAAACAGTAAAAATGTTCTGGTATTAAACATGACCAGAAAAAAACCAAGGGACAAATCCAGGGGTAAAAAAACGTGGAAAAATTGCTTTCCGGCTTTTTTCGTGTTGTAAGTTAGGTTAGGGATATTATTTTAAATGAAGACGAAAATAAAATTAAACTCAAGGCCTTTCAAGAAGATAGGTAACAATTTCAAGAAATTCAAGGCGTGGAATCTTTTCTAAACAAATTCAAGCACTTTCAAGGACTTCAAGGACCTTGGGTGAACCCTGTAGAGCTAACATATTGACGCTAAATTGATGGCGCCATTGTGGAGCCACAAATGACGACTCCACAATACAGAGAATGAGAAAAAAAAAATCTAAGCCTAGCTGTAAATAAAATCATGAATTACGAAGGCAAGATTTTTTTTAGTTCACTGTCTATTTTTAAAGTAGTTACATAAGTTTTTCGCTTTCGAAGAAAAAAAAAACTAAACACTTTTTTGAAAGCTGGTTACAAAATAAAAGAACTCAAGATGTACAGGGTTAAGCAAAAATTAAACATTTCAGAAACTGACTGAAAACTTGCCAGTTTTAAATTCAGGAGCAATTTTTTTTTGTAACATTCATCTAGAATTTTTGGTTGTTGTTTTTGCTGTACTTAGCCTTTTTTGGTTAATTTTCCTTTTGGCAGCAAACAGTACATCAGCTAAAACGCTACACCGTTGCTGTGAGACGCATATTCAACTTTGTTGGACACGACACATGCGAGCCATAAAGGCAGGCTCCTGCAATGCAGTGAGGGTTACGGATAGGGGAGAGTGGGGTATGAGCCATTCCTAAAGATTAATCATATTGTCGCGCTGCTCTAAGAATGTCACGTGACCTTCTCCACGTTGCCTGCGGCACAGTTTGACTCACTGCTCTCAGTTTTGTAAAAAGAAGTCGAGAAGCTGGCTTGACTCTTCCAACCACTCTACGTCGACTGTTAACAAGGAGTTTGTTGCAACGCAACTATAACGAAATCCCTTCTCAGGAAATATAAAAAAAAAAAAAACTATTAGGATTGCGGATGATTTCTAAAATTTATTAACCAGTTAAATGGGTTTTTTTTAATAATGTGAGAAAAATAGAACAGCCAGTCATCTTTACCACAAATGGATTAAATGACTCGCGTGCATTCAAGTTACATACGCTATGCTTAGGCTGCGTCATGCATGGAAAATAACACAGGAAAGAAGCCTAAAACCATCTGAAGGATAAAACAAAAAAGCCGCGGGAAAAGCTGCAGAAAAAAGCCAAATTATTTTGTCGCATTTTTTTTTTCGTGTTGTTGTTGATATAGGTTAGGTTAAGTCAGTTGATTTAAGCTGACTCGAATTTCCTCATGTAGTGTAGGAAGTTTCACCAAGAAACTTTTTTTCGGTTGTGTTCGTAATACAGCATCCATATAGTTCACAGTGACTATAAACTAGGAATTTAGGAAATACTTATCTGCGTATAAAAAAATCGAGGTAAAACTGAAAAAGCTTGTAAATAAAACTAATGTGGAAAAATGACCTAGATAAAAAAAAAAAAAACTCATTGTAAAAAGTCGTTTCTTAAGAAACTATACCATGCGTGCTGAAACTCGAGCCACGGTAACTGCCCTAATCAACCTATCACAATAATAATAACATAACAAAACAAAACAAAAATAACGAAAATAAATTTTTTCATCCCCGGACACTTTTTTCCAGTACTTTCCCATACGTTTTTACAGTAAACATTTTTCGACAAACTTTTTCCCTCATCGGACTGTTTTAAATCTGCTCAAATAGGCTAGGTTTTTAAAATTAATATTATTATTATTAGATTGAAATGGCTTGGGTTGGCATGTTTCCAAAAAGCAATTAGGCACACAAACATTGACGAATGTCTTTTATTTTTCGTAGTCGGCTGGATTAACTTGGCGAAAGAGCTTGGCGTTTGATATCACGACTTCAAACGGCTGAAGAGCATGGCAGGAATCCTTAACACGTTTTGTTTTGGCGAGATCACATCTTTTGGTCCAAACTATCCTTTTTTTCCGTTCAACCTATGAGATAAAAAGCCGAATCCAGTTTAAGATCCCTATGTTTTGAGGGAGGGGGGGGGAGTATTAGTAGGTTTCCATTAGTTTGATTACGTGTGTCGAGGAGTTCACCAAACTCGTGTTATTTAGTAATGAGAAAAACAATAATTCTTCATTCGTGCTGCTGTTTTTATGCAGCTGCGGGTACTAACGTGGTCTTCGTGTTCATTGTTGAAAGCAAAATATGTTATTGTTATATTATTGAAGCGATAACTCAGTCCCTCTCATTGTCGTGGGGCAGACAACCTGGTTTGGGCTTGTAGTTGGGTCTGTTCGCGCAACTATCCGGCAATTTGTGATAAAAAGGTGCCACTTTGCACACTTTCAGCTTATGTCCATACAAGACATTTTAGATAGGGACCCCACCAAAAAATCAATTTAGATTCAATATGACGGCCATTTTCCAAAATGGCGGATTAAATCTTAAAAATGGCATATATTACCAGTTTACGTGTTTTTTTTTCATTATGTTTCTTTTTCCAAAACTAGACTAAGTATTTTAATTTTAAAGAAATCAGTTTAAGTTCTATTTGTTGGCCATTTTTCAAATGGCGGCCTGAATTCTAAATAATGGAGTACGTTAGCAGTTGACGTGTCTTTTTTAATGTGTTTTGATCAGAAAATTAAAAGGAACTGTTAAAAAGGCTGCGTTTTAACAAAATCAATCAAATACAATTCAATATGGCAGCAACTTTTCAAAATGGCGAACTAAATGTTAAAAATAGAGTACGTACAAGCAGTAGAGGTGTCGTTTTCAAAGTACTTTTGGTCAGAAAGTTCAACCATTTAAAAGTATGTATTTAAATTTTTTTAAAGTCTATCACAATTTAAAATAGCGGCCATTTTCCAAAATGGCGGACTAAGTCTTAAAAATGGATTACGTAAGCAGTTAGGGTGTCCTTTTCTACGAGGTTTCTGGTGAGAAACAATTTATTAACGTCCACTGTCTTCTTACCATTTTAGCAGGTTAACTGATAAATGAGATGGCTACACGGAAGAAACTTAAACGTGCCTCCCCACAAACAGTTTCTACACTGCTCGACTGGAATAAATGCTGTTTGTGCCAACAACCGGGTGACCTTGTTATGTCCATCTGAACATCTTGACCCACAATAACAGAATGCAGGGTATATTACACTATCAGATAACCTGATGAAATTTAAAGAACTTGGAATTTTACCAAATGATATAAAAACTGAATATTTTGATAAAGGAGAAGGGATACTGCGTACCTTTGAAAAACGTAAGGCACGTTGGCATAAACAATGTGCACTTTAGTGCAACACAAAAAATGTGAACCGTGCTGTTCAACGTTCAACGTCCTGTAACCAGGAAGTAACAGTTCAAAACGAAGCATAGTCATCTGGAGAATCATCAAAAGTGACACACGCCAGACACATCAAACATCCACGCCGGTTCCAAGACTTACGGACAATATTTGTTTTTTTATGCAGTAAAGGACCATTTTGGAATCAGCCACTTATCAGTGTTGCAACTATATATGGTAGTTGATCAATACGTTCGTGAAAAATTATCACTTTTAGATAACACTAATCTACATGCTATAATGGAAGGTTCAGATGTAATTGCTTTGGGAGCTAAGTACCATATCAGATGCATGGTCAACCTACGCACATAGCAAGATCTGTAGAAATGGAAAATCAACAGCATGATGATGATGTCTGTCAGTCCGTTGTTTTTGCACATGTTGTATAATTTATAAGTGATAAACTAGTTTGTGAAGATTCCTTAGTACATATTCCCTGTGGAGGTTATCTTAAAAATGTACCAGACAAAACTGGTGGAGCTCACAGAAGAGGACGAACAGCCAGAAGTTATACAACCAGATTTAGAGAGAGTGTTCTCTACCATTTCCCCTCAACTTCGGGCTGAGAAGACCAGCAAAGAATATGTGCTAGTCCGAGATAATACATATATTTTCCATGATGTAACACTCGAAGACAGTGATGCTGATGCCATAGCATTTCAAAGATTTATTACGAAGTTGAGAAAGAGATGTTTCAGTATGCTATTAATTTCAAAGGAAGCTTTGAGACTGACGCAAGATATCCTGAGTACCCTCTAGTCTGCTTGCAACTTTAAATTTATTGTTTTATGATAGTACTGAAGTGAAAGACAGTAAGTCTACCCAACCAGCATTAGCTATTGCTCAGCTTATACTTTTCAATCACAGAAAAAAAAGCTTGAAGTGGAAATCAAGTACGGCAAACGAAAACGTATGAACCACCCCTTTGTGTTTATAAGGCTTTGTCTACGTATGGCAGAACCCGTGATAAAAGTATCATTAATGAAGATCACAACTTAGGATTGTCCATTTCATACAACCGTCCGTTGGAAATCACCACAGGACTTTGTCAAGATGTAGTTGAACATCCGAAAAGGAGGGTATCCCCTTGTCCTGCCAATTTCAAAGACGGGGTCAAAGTATTGTTTTCATCAAATGGTAGACTACTAGAAAATGTGCCTCCTACTGCATCTATCCTGGAACAGCACATACTAAGGGCTGCTTATCAGGGAGGTTATGTATGGGGACAGTCTGATATTGCAAATCCGGTCTTACCTCCTTCTTCAGATTGGGGTTGGGTAAAAACTGATGGCGTATGGAAGCCACTGTGAAAATATCTCCAGAAATATGGGATAGTTGGAGAGTGTTGGTCTGCTGCAGCTGTAAAGCAGGATGTAAATCACGGTGCACTTGCAAAAATGCTGGCGTCATATGTACACTCTTGTGTAAGAACTGTAAGGCAAAGTGCTTGAAGTCAAATGACACAATAGTAGACGAAGAAGCATTTGAGGACATTGATGTATTGTAATATTTATATGCCAAAACATCAAATATAGTGGTTTCATTGAATTATTTCTTAATAATGTACTTTAATTTATGTATATTTCACGTTATTATAAGCAAATTAATTAAAATACACAGATTTAATAGTTCCCCTGAATGAAAGTCCGTTTCAGCACCGCCAGAAGCTTCAACTAAGTTTTTTTTATTTTTTTTTTATTATTAAGTTAACCGGGGTAAAACGGAAGGTTTTGGTAGGTATCGACAACTCTTGATGCAAAGTGGATGATTGTTGAAGCCGAGGAGGTTAACAAAGTCTGTCTGCATATGGCGATGAGCAAAACAAATAACAGAGTTGATGTTTTCTAAATGCTTTCGAAGATACCATTGAAACGGTCTCTTATTCACGGGTTTTGGCATACAAAACGATTTCCCATCGCGATCTCATCACAGAAATCTGTGTATTTCCATTAATTTGCTTATAACAACGTGAAATATACATACATTAAAATACATTATTAAGAAATAATTCTATGAAACCAATATATTTGATGTTTTATCACATAAATATTACATATTTAATTAATATTTAATTAATTTGCTTATTCGTTGTTATAAGAAAATTAATTAAAATACACAGATTTAATAGTTCCGTTGAATATTCTGACCAAAAACACATTGAAAAAGACACCTCAACTGCTAACGTACTCCATTTTAAAATTCAGTCCACCATTTTGGAAAATGGCCGCCACATGGAATTTAAAATTAATTTCTTTATAATTAAAATACATACGCAACTTTAAAAATAAAAACGCACTAAAAAAACACATAAACTGCTTATGTATGCCATTTTTAAGCTTTAGTCTGCCATTTTGGAAAACAGCCGCCATATTGAATTTAAATTGATTTTTTAGTGGGGTCCCTATCTTAAATGACTTGTATGGGCATAAAGTGAAATTGTGCAAAGTGGCACCTTTTTATCACAAATTGCCGGATATTAGTGTTTTTTGATGCGAACAGACCGCACTATTGTGCTCCCTAAAAAAACAAACAACGACGACAACAAAATGATCCCATCGCATCATCGTGTTTCAGATGAGATAGGACCATTTTGTTGTTATACCGAATTGTTGTTGTTGTTTGTTTGTTTGTTTTTTTAGGGAGCACGAACCCAAACTGGGTTATCTGCCACACGACGATGATATGGGACCATTTTGTTGTTACACTGAATGTTGCTGCTGTTTGTTTGTTTTTTTAGGAAGCACTTCATGCCAGTTTGCCAGTTTGGGTTCGTGTTCCCTAAAAAAACAAACAACAACAAAATGATCAGAGACAGGCCCTGTGGTGCATCGTGCTCATCGTTTGTGGCATGTCACAGATCCTGAGTTTTCTACTTGCATTTCTCCAGCTAATTGTCCCTCTCATCGTGCCCCAGTTTTGGTTTGTGCTCCCTTAAAGCAAAACAAAACAAAACAAAACAAAAATGTTCTCACTCTGCCTAAGAACCCAGGCCTATGATAATGATGGAAGAAAATGCAGATATAAGAACCATTTAAAACTTAACGGTTTAAAAAAAAAACATTTAAAACTTGCAGAACTTTTGTTGATTTCCATCCGAATTGTAAATTGAGCTATTCAGCACATGTTTGTTGCCAATACCAGATGCCAATTTCGACCATATCAATGCCAGTTTTAGGTACATTTTGCTAATTCTTATCCTGCTCCACCCCCCCCCCCCTAGAAACCACCACTAATAATCATATTAAACATACCACTTATCACTCATTCGCTTATGATATTAACAAAAGAAAAACTTTTTTTCTTGTCTAATGTAAATGTAGCCTACACTATAACTGCGATTGTAAAAAAATAATACTGGCCACAAATTTTAAGCCAAAAGCAATCGATACTAAATTAATAACTTTTTTTTGGCTTTGTAAAACAGATCTTGACTTTTTTTTAAACTAACATGCAGTAAATCTAAGGTTGCTTTTCACCCACACATTTTTTTTTTTGAAATTTGTAAAACAGTGTAAACAAGTATTTCTTGTTTGCAAACTCATTTTGGTTTGACAAAGCAATTTGCTTACATTGATTCAATTTGTTATCTACTAAGTATCAGTTTCGGATCAGTTTTGCCGATACTGCGGGTGCCAGTGTCTGTATCAGCACAACCTTAAAAGCAAGAGTAAAGCTTTCGTTCTTTTCTTTTGCTTGGTTTTATTTCACTGTAGGCTATTGACCATTTGCATCACATTAACACAAGTGTCAGCCCTTTTCGAATCCCTCAGCTGTAGCCAGGATTATTCTTCAACCAGAGCTATGATCCGTCCCACAGCGCCAGTTCTGCTTACCAAGAGTGGCCCACTGGGCACTCGCATCCGACGTCCAGGCTTCAGTCGAGCAAGCCGGACTTCTCACCCATTAAGATAGACGTTTTTTTAAAGGGGGGGAGGGGGCCGGGGGCCCGGGGCAGGAAGAGGATTCTACCGAAGCAGGAGTTTTCGCATACTGGTTAGGTGTGATTACTTGAGCTCACCATTTTTTTCACCAGTTTACTGTACACTGAAGATCTGTTTTAAAATATTTGCAACGTTGGACATTTAGTGGTTAGGCCTAATGAAGAATGTAAATAATCAATTTTTGATATTTACACACGTCACATAATTATGTATGTAATCTGGAAAGCCCTTCACAACTTTTAACTAACAATGTGAAATTGCTTAGACATTTGCGAAGAAGTGTAGGAAGTGGAAAAAACCACCAAAATTGATGAAATGTGGACAAACCAGTCGGGGCCACAAAAAAAAAATCAAACAGAATATTAAGTTTCGGGCCTACTGTGTTCCGTTTTCAAGCAGTAAAATGAAAGCTGCAACGCTATAGCAAAATAACATGATACACTCAGGGTAAATCCAAAGAAAAAGAAAAACAAACCAAACAAATAAATAAATAAATAAATAAATAGAGTTCACGAGTTCATTGAGTTTATATTTAATCACTGCTGCTTGGAAGAGAGAAACACAGGACTCATGTTTTTGACCAAAGGCATCGTTTATTATTTGGTTTTTAATAATTTTGTGCCAAAAAAAAAACAAGTTGAAGTATGTCCGTATTTAGTACTTTTTATGTTAATTCTTTTCTTACCTGACCTGGCGAAGCTTCATTTTGACATGCCATATTATTGCTCTTATAGGGCAGTGAAATAAATAAATAAATAAACAAATAAACACTTAAAATATTTTTTCAAAATAAATACACGACCCTGAAATACGTTGAATTTATGCTTTGGCTTTTTTGTGGATCGTATCGTGTATAAATATAGTACCAGAAATAATACATTTTTTTAGTTCAGTTCAAACATTAAGGGGCGTATCGAAGACAAAATCTGGGGTGGGGGGGGATGCACCCAGGGGGCATCAAGGCTGAATGAAATTTTTCCTGAAAAAAATATTTATAACTTTTTTTTTTGCTATTTCACGGTTTTTATCCGTCATTTTACTTATGCTTTTTTTTATACCCCATTTTTCGTAAATGGCCTTCTTTTCCAACTGAGGTCCAGTTTTCCTGCACCCTCCCCCCCCCCTCCCCCATCATATTTTCGGACTACAAACATGTAATAAGTTACCCACGCGTCTTATATTTGTCCGTAATTTAATATTACATAGAAGTAAGAGCAGAATGCTAATCCATGTATTTACGACGTTGTCGTTGTTTTGGATGATTAAAAGTTTTTGAATGAACGTGGATCGAATGTTGTGGGCACTTTTTAGATATAGGCCCTTTAATAGTGCATTCGTCGAAATGCGTGATCGTTGTAGGTTTAGCGACGCATCCGAAGATCAGTCATGGCAATGATTAGCTCAAACTTGAGCTGCACACAGACAACAATGGTCTATTTATAGTTACCATTATTAATTTGTAAACTTAAATCCGGAATGTTAAGCTGCACCTCTTACCTTTTTATTTGACTCCGAAAGTATACATACGAAAATACGGCCGACTTTACGGCCAAATACGGCCAGAGATAGCCTCGAAGCATGCGTGTAGGCAAGCACACAAAAACAGGCGCGTAGATCTAATTTTAACCTTAAAATGTAAATTACGAACTAAGTCATAAAAGTCTTTTTATTTTATAGTAAGGTAAAAAAATATAGTAAATTTTTATTTTTGTTTTGTATTTTTTTTATTATTCTACTCTCAAACTAAGTGGCAGAGGTTACATTTGACGAAATTTCTGGTTCGTTCCGCTCTGACCATCGCTGGCCATAGACGCGAGCGACAGAGTGCCCGGATGTTCGTGGCGTAGTATCGTGTGAATTGGTGATCACGCTATTGCAAAATGTTAGCGCAAAATAGTTAGCAATCAAACTGAAAGTTTGCATGAGCTTTCTCAAGACATTAAATAAGCAGGTCGTGCCAATAATTGTTGTAGTACTTAGGCAGAAGGTATTTTAAGTTTTTGTGGAATCGGTAGGCTCGGCAATGCTACGGAGGAAGCGGCTGGCGCAGCTTACCAGTGGATGGAGCAGCGCTTCAAACTGGATGCGCCATCGCGATATGTTGCATATGGTCTGGCATCCAATACAGACGGTTTCAGATGTTGATTTTGTTAGGACTACACCGGAGTGGAAATTGCAGCTCCAAGCAATTTTTTGTCCCGATGTGTGAAGAATTTGACATGAAAATACAAATAATACAAATAATATAGGTAAAATACCACCGAACCGAATTGCACTGTATCTTTCGAACTTTTCGACATCACTCAGGTATGCGTGCCCAAACACCCATATTACCTTAGTCGGACTGTTCCCCAGACTAGGACGCACGAACAGGGATAATGATGCACTAGTAATGCATACGAACAGCCTTATTAGGAAGATGTGTGTGACCCAAAATCTCTCCTTTTTGTCATTGGATTGTGAAATCTTAAATGATCATACACTCCTTGCCGGTGATGGGATACATCTCACTACACGGGGTAGAACTGTACTTCAACTCAAGTTGGCGTCATTACATGACTCATCAGAAAACTCCTAAATGTAAATGGGGATCCCCTAGTATGGAGTTTCGTCCAGTGAGGGGTTGTGGTGTTACTAACAGTTTTTTATCTTGTGCTTTTTTTAACGCGCGTAGTGTTGTCCGAAACTTGGGATGTTTTAATGCAATGCTTGATAGTGACTGTTTTAAAGTGATTTTTATTGTGGAATTTTGGCTCCATCAGGGGTTCACCGATGCGATGGTAGTGGATCCAAAAAAGTACGCGGTTGCGAGACGTGACCGAGGCAGTCGAGGAGGCGGTGTGTTAATTATACATAGTTTGGAAATACCTGTGGTCTTGGTGGAAGTCGGGACACTAATTGAAGGGTTGGTCATATCTATGCCCCTTTTTAACATTACATTTACTCTTTGCTATCTTCCAGATAGTAGACTAGAGGAATCTGCGATAAACGTCTGCGATTTTTTATCGAAATCTATAAACATGAACCATTCAAACGTAATCCTAAGTGACTTTAATCAGTCAACTGTAAACTGGGTAAGCAATAGTGCTAAGAACCCACATAACAGATTATTCCTAGAACTTGTAACTCCCTTGGGTCTTACTCAGCATGTGGATAAGCCTACATGCGGGCAAAATATACTAGATCTCATCTTTACTGATGATGATCGATTAATTTTTGACCTTGCAGTGGGGCCTCATTTTGGTAGAAGTGACCACTGCGTTATTACCTTCAAATTAAATTTTAACACGGTAAATGTCTCGGGGTCTGTAGCGCAGACAAACGTGGAATCACAGTTGGGCCGGGTAGACTTCCCATTGCTCAGGACGTCACTTCAACTGTTTGATTGGAATAATCTAATTTTCTCAATCCATTCATCCATTGATGGTGCATGGAAGTGTTTTGTGGAGATCCTAAATAACAACATAAATTACTGCAGGACAACTAGGGGGATGACTAGAGCACACATTCGCAGCCTTCCACATTTTTTGGTTAAGTAAAAAATCATAAACTTAAACTTTGGAAACGATACAAAACAAACCGTAATGCAGACTCCTTAATGGCATATAATACTTCTCGAAATAACTATTCAAATGCGGTTGAGGCATGGCACAGAAAAAAACTAAGAAAATGTAATTCTAAACAGAAACAATTCATCCCTTTTAAAATTTTACCAGAAAAAAACGCAGTCAATTAGACCAATACTGCCTTTCAAAAGCCCCAGTGGATTCCTTGTAGAAAACCAAGTCAAGGTTGAACTTTTAAGCAAGATTATCGCAGCAAATGGCATTATAGATGATGGTAACCAAAATCTCCCGTGGCCCCAAAATTCATGTGGGCAAAGTAAGTGTCACACTGTAAAGTTTAGCCAAACTGCTGTTCTCACTGTATTGACAAATCTTAAATGTAGTACTTCATGTGGCCCAGATGGCATTTCAGTATTTTTACTTAAGCAGATATCAGCTGAAATTTGCTACCCATTATCTCAACTTTTTGCTATGTCTTTTGAACAAGGAGAACTTCCAGATCAGTGGAAAAATGCTATTGTTATTCCAGTCTTCAAGAAAGGTTCGGCATCGAATCCTGAAAACTACAGGCCTATCTCATTGACGTGTGTGATCTGTAAAGTCATCAGGGATACTATGTTACCTTTCTTAAAGGTGACATCCATCATTAAACCGGATCAATTTGGGTTTCTCCCAGGCCGCCTAGCCACACACAACCTTTTGGGTATGCTAGGGGGGGGGGGGATTGAGGCTTAATGGCGCGTCGACAACTTGGTCATTAGCGCCAACCTCAGTCACAGTGCAGTGGTCCGGGTTGCCACTGCACCACACATTACAGAGATGTTATTCAAACCCCTAATCTAGACCGGTGGACCGAGGCATTAGACATTGGTGCCCAGAGTGATGTAATCTATTTTGATTTCAAAAAGGGTTCGAATCGGTTGTCCACCGAAAACTTCTTGCAAAATTAAATGGATGTGGCATTGGTGGATTGCTTTTAAATTGGTTGGCTGCATTTCTCGGAAACCGAACACAACAAGTTACAATTGAATTTACTCTCTCGGACAAGGTTGACATGGTGAGTGGCGTCCCTCAAGGTTCGGTTCTAGGATCATTATAGTTTCTAATCTTTTTAAATGATCTTGACCTAAATACTTCTTCACCATATGGTTCAAAATTTGCGGACGACAGAAAGATTGGAACTGAGATCGTATCTGCAGGTCCTTCGCCTCCCCTTTTGGTCGAGATTGGGAATGTACATAGTTGGTCTACGATGTGGCAGTTGCCACTTTCCTCCTCGAAATGTCAATCTTTAAGTATTGGACCTAAGAGTCCAGAATCAAACTATGTACTGAACAGTGACACACTTCCTTTCGCCGATGGGATTCGAGACCTTGGCATCTGGTTTTCCCACGACCTTAAGTCATCTCTTCACTGTACGAAAATATCCTCAGCCGCTTTTCGACGGCTTGCCATAATAAATAGAAGTTTCACTTCGGGTCATCTACAACTAAGGTGTGGGCTTTCAAGGTGTTCGTCCGTCCCATCTTGGAGTATGCAACACCTATTTGGTCCCCGTACCTCGCACAGGACATTGATTTAATTGAGTCAGTGCAGAGACGGTTTACGAAGTGTCTTCCGGGGCTTCGGCAATGGACTACACCGAGCGCCTAGCAAGAACGGGCCTTGAACTACTTGAATTGAGGCGCTTAAGATTTGACCTTATTATGACGTATAAGATTCTGCGAGGCTTGATGACGGTTGACTTTGATCCGACTCCTAGTTTACATTACACTCGTGGGCACCCTTGGAAGCTTGCTACCAAAGGTGCGAAACTTGATTGTAGAAAAAATTTTTTCTCAGTTCGCATTGTTCCCGTTTGGAATGCGCTTCATCCTAGTACAGTGGGCATGAACTCTCGAGGCAAAATTTAGAAGAGAACTACTCACTGAAGACCTCAGTAAATTTATTAAAAGACCATTATGACCCCCACCTCCGAACACTAGTAGTGTATTGGTATCCTGCGGCCCATCCATCAATCGAGTATGTGGTGAATAGATTTTTTTTTTTAACTTTATGTATATTTTTTTAACTATTTGATTCGACAAAGCCCATTATGAGGATGCATTTGCTTTTTACTTTTTAAAATCAACAAAAATTTTTAGCAAGTTTACGATTTTAAAAATTTTTAGCTTCATTAGCCTATTTACACATTCCCTTGTCTACACCTTGGCCATCCTTCCCCTAAAAAAACCTACCATGTTTGGCGATGCCATCGGGGACCAAAGTGTCCCTGGCAGGTCTAACCTTGGTGGTAAGGCATTCGTGTCCCCCACCGCACCTTCGTCTATGCGACATTCCTCGCCATTGTTTTATTTCATTTTTTTTAATTTTATCATATTGTTAAAGTAATGTATTGTATAAGTAATTTCGTATTTTTTAAAGACGTTAATTTTACAGTAAATGCCGTATAATTTGTAGCTGGCTCTTAGCGACCCCCCGGTCTTTGCCAGACCCGTTGCTATTGCGACAAACATTGATTTATTATTATAAAATACAAAAAAGTTACAAAGATATAAAACCGTGAAATTATTTTTTCTCACATACAGCAATATACAATACATGTTTACCTAATTTTAAAGGTGGACGTCTTAAAATAAACAGAGTCTATTCTCTGCACGATTAACCAAGGACAGACATGTTAGCGTTACTCGCTACAATTTAAAAAGAATTTTCGTTAAATTCATGGGCAACGGATTACTACGATTAACGAAGAAGTTGTAGCCACCTGCTAAATTAAAAAAAAAACTACAAATTTAGCTCATCTGGAGCCTTTCGCAGTCTTTTCGAACGATTTTGTGAATTTTGAAGTTGCGCAGTAATATCGTTCTAAGTTGGTGATAGCACAACTTTACGTTTGTGTGGATTCACTTTCGAGTTTTTATTACCATGACTTGGCTTCGGTGATGTTTGTTTAGCAGATGGTGACGTAACAACCGATGAATAACCTTTCTGGCTTTAAAATTTCTACGGAAGACGCGCTGTTAGTGTTAACCAAAGGTAATTGGGTGTTTACGTTTGTAGACTCATCCACTTCGTGTGTGAGGGGTAATTTCCCTGGAGATTTCCTGCAACCTGGTGACTTAGAGGCAAATTCTCAGATAATTTTCCAAGCTGATTGATTGGGGGATTGGAGCTCTCGCAACAGAAATTGACTTCTGGGTTGGCCAAGAGATCTACGAGCAGGAACTACATCAGCGGAACTTGGCTTTTCACGTTTATTACCGCCAAATGACATGCGTTTTGAAAAAGAGTGAAGTTGTTCAGTTTGCTCATTATTATTCACGCCGGAATTATTGCATTTCGCCGTCGGATTAAGTGCTTTTGGTGACTGCTCAGGATAATCATTTTCAGTGGTATTTAATCTTAGCTGTTCGCGATGTTTGCAAATCGTATTACAGTTAGTGTCAACGATAATGTAGGATTGATTACTGCCTATCTGACTTACGACACCTTTAGACCCTAGCCTATTGTTAGTGGTACTGTAGTCACGGTACCAAACATTTGTTACAGTTTCAACTCACGATGGTACGTGCTCTGTACTTGTTGTAATTGTTTACGGCGAACAGCCGAAATAGGGTCGGGGAACAATAAATCCAGCCGAGACTTTAATTCTCGGTTGAAGTATAATTTTCCGGGTGTTGTCTTGCCTGGTAGCGGAGATAGTGAAACGTGCTGATAACAAGTAAGAGTTTATACTTTCTTGTTTAATAGACCCCTGATGCCGCGCGGCCTTGTAGACTCTCTTAAAATTGCGGCCGTAGATTTCCGCCAAGCCGTTGGTCCAGGGCGCAAAACTCGGCCCTGTCATGTGCCTAATCCCCGTCATGTGCCTAATCCCGTCATGTGCCTTAAATTGGATTTTAACCAATTTTGGAATTCTGAGGACATAAATTAGGCAGCATTGTCCGTAACTAAGCTGTCCACTAAACCATATTGAGCAATATGATTGTTTAGCACGTCGATAACTCGTGGACTTCATTTTAGAATGTGCATTCATTAGGATAAAAACATATAATTATCCATCAGGCCAAGGAAATCTCCGTGCATCCTAGCATTAGGCTTTTAGTGGAGATTCCCATGTGTGTTTGGGCCCAGCTGCTTGAGTTTCTTTATACTCTTGACAATTTTGGCATGATTTAACTTTGTTTTTTATGTCAGAGTCTATTTTAGGCCACCAGACTTTTTGCCTAGCTAAGCCTTTCAATTTAACTATGCCTAAGTGAGTGCTATGTACATCTTTCAAGATTTGTCTCCACAAGGCCGTTGGCACCAGAACTCTATACCCCCAATATAAGGTTTCATTTTCAACCGAGATTTCAGTACGGCGTGTGAAGTACGGTAACAGATCGGGAATATCGCATTGTCAGGCCAGCCATGGTTCACGTAGCAATAAACTTTGGAAAGAACTTTATCACGTTTGCTTTCAAGAACTAGTGTTTCGTTTAAAACTGATAGATTTGAAACAGTTTCTAAAGCAAGAACATTGTATTGAGCGTCAGCTTTTTCGAACTCCTCGGCATTTGGTAGCAGGGGAAGTCGAGATAACGGGTCAGCTGTTAAGTTAAGTTTACCGGGAATATGTTCAAATTCGTAGGCGTAAGCATTAAGCATCACTGGCCAACGCTGAACCACGGCAGCTGCCATTTGAGGTATTCTTTTTTTAGGGCTATACTAGGGCCTTTTGGTCAGACTGAAGTATGAATCGCTGACCGTAAACGTATTCATGAAACCGCTTCGCTCTGCAAGCCACACTGAGAGCTTCCCGATCAAAATGAGAGTAGCCCATTTCTGCTTGAGTGAGCTTTCGTGAAGCGAAAGCTATTGGTCTAGATTCGCAGTTTTTCATGACATGCATAAGGCACGCAGCGACCCCATAACGTGAGCCGTCACAAACGAGCTTGAGCTTTAATTTCGGATCGTAGTGGACCAGAACTATAGATTTAAGAAATAATTCTTTTACTTTACTCACGGCTCAGTCACATTCTGCCCCCCAAACCCACTTCACACTTGGGCTTAATAAACGTGTAACAGGTGACAGAATGAGCGAGATTTGGTAGATATTTTGAGTAATGGTTTACAAAACCCACTCTTGAATACATGTAGGGTTAGGAGCGTTTGTGACTGCCTCGATAACCTCAGGGAGTGTATGCAGGCCCTCTGCATTTATCATGAGGCCTAAATATTTTAATTCAGGCCGCGACAGTTTGTACTTCTCGATCTGAAGTTTTGCTCCTGCATCTTGTAAAGCATTTAACAGTTTGTTTAAAAATTCATCATGTGCAACCCCGTTCCCGCTCACCAGGATGTCATCGTAAAATAAGACACATTTGGGGATTTTACTGGTAACTTGAGTCATTTCCCTCTGGAAACTTCCAGGACTGGACGCTAGGCCCAGAAGTACGTGAAGCCATCTAAACAAACCCAGGGGTGTATGTATTGTTAAAGCTTCTTGTGATTCTTTATCGAGTTCAATTTGCAGAAAGACATCCTTAAGGTCGGTAAGGGAAAAAGTGTCACTGCCTGCTAATTCGCTAAATAATTCTGCAGCCGTGGGGACCGGATAGTGGTCAACTTCCAGTTGGGGGTTCATGTTGGTCTTGTAATCACCTATCACCCGGATTTGACCATCCGGTTTATGAACTATGACGATGGGAGTAGACCACTGAGAGGTTTCCACAGGCTCTAGAATTCCAAGGCCAACCAACCTACGAATCTCTTGGTTAACTTCTTCTTTAAGTGCTAATGGAACTGGTCTTACACGACAGTACACCGGCTTTGCATCAGGTTTTAAATGAATCTTGGCTTTAAAGTTCTTAAATTTACCCATACCTTCGCTAAATAGCTCCGGGAAACCCTTTACTATTTTGTGTCAACTGGTCTAATACTAGTTTTGATTTTCTTTACAATTGTAGATCATAAAATGGATGAAAATCAACTCCAAAAATAGAAAGCCAATCCATTCCCATTAAAGCAGGTTTATACAATTTGGAAACTAACGCATCCAAGTGTTCGATTTGACCTTTAACTTCAACCTTCCAACTTGCAGTGTAAATCGTGTTCTCAATTCTGTCAGTGTATGAGTGGATAGAATACGGACTGAGCTTTAAGGGACAATCCGCAAAGTATTTCTGATGCCACTCAATAGGAATAATGGATGCGTCTGCCCCATTTAGTCAGACTGGTAATTTCCACTTATGGATTTTCATAGAATTAACTACTACTATTATCTTGTTGGTTTGAAGGGGAATTGAAATCTGGTCTGCAGCCTGACTCAGTCCAAGAGTATTATTTTTTCTGAACAAGATAGTCGTTGTCTGACTCGCTATCAGACCCGGAACTAGACTCTGAATTTTCGGCAACAACACCCTGGCATTTTCACTGTCGCTGTCACTTTCAAGTTTATGAATGCGTTTTTTGTAACTATACTTCTGTTTAGACTGTGGCCTAGCCTTAAAATTTGTGCTTGAACTTGCTTTGGTGTGGTCGAGTGGTTTTGAAATTCGGTTAGAATGACTAGCTTTTCTGCACACGGCTATTAAATGGCCGACAGTGTGGCATCTACCACAAGTATAATCGCAATATTTGCAGCATGTTTTCACATGACCGGACTTGCCGCAACAATAGCAAATAAAATCCTTAGTGGGTTTAGGCCTACTAGGCGTTTTGCTAGATTTTTTAGCTACATAGTTAACAGCCCTTGAATGGCTTCTCAAAATGCTTTGGTCGGTTTCAGCAGATTCCAAGGATAAAGCTAAGGATGTGTAGCCTTTAAATCCAGAGTCTGCTTCAACAACTCGCGTTGAATGACTTCAGATTGGATCCCCCCAATTAGGCGATCCCTAATCATTTTGCTATTAATGTCTGTTATTTTAGCGAAGTCACAATACTTACTCATAAGCTTAAGTGCAGCTAAATATTCCGCAATACTTTCGTCTGATTTCTGAAACCTTCTAAAAATTTTTACACGCTCAGATACCACGGAGGACACTGGCTCGAAGAATTCTAAGACTTTTTTAACTAGCTCATAAAAAGTTAACGAATCTGGTAGATCAAGTGAAATTATGTTTAGAATCTTATCAAACATTTTCTGGCCTACAGATGCCGTTAAAAATTCACTTGTTTAGCGGCTGCTATTTCTTTTGCTTTAAAATAACAGCTGATTCGGTTGGAGTATTTCTCTCATGTATCGGACTCACAATCGAATTCCGAACATAAACCAGCGGTTTTAGACGAGCCATGATGACTTCATCTTCACTATTACTAGCTTCAGAATTTAAAATTAAATTTGAATTAGTTTCACTAACCCTAGCGTTCACTACTGAATTATTTTCAGTTTCACTTTCGCTACTAATTTTAGCAGCTTCAGGTGTTTTGCTACCGACACCTGTCTTTGCATAAGCCTTCAAAATTAAGTTTAAATACATTTAATTACAATCCTGTTTAACCTGCAAAAATTAAACTGGAACACTCAAGACTACCGGTCAACTATTTTAAAACAGAAATAAATTAAGCTTGACTGCAGCCTACCTAGTATTATAAATTAACTGCCTACAAGTTAAATCTAAAAGGGACTAGGCTTTATAAATGTTTATACGTTCACCATTACTGCAACGTTTTACAAAACAACACTCCTGGCCTACGCCTCAGCACAGACCAGATTTCACTAAGTTTAAGCATAAACCTACGGTGTTAAATTTTACACCGGCACTAATCAGCCCAAATATGGGCAAGGCACTATCAAATTTACCAGCGTTAATTTAACAGCGTATTTTTCGAGCCTTCAGGTTTATAGTATTGCCTGTGTGGCACGCCAGTGCGTCGCTCTAGAACACTGCCATGGTAAAATTAACCTTAATAAATCCAATTACCCATTTCGGATCTAGTTGTTACCGTACTAAATTTAACTATTATCATTTCGTACCACACAGCTCTACCACGACAAAATAACACTGTTTGAAAAAGTTTAAACTCCAACAGGAATCCATAGCATTAATTTTCGTTGCCAAATGAAAAATAAAATGGCAACTTGCCACAAATATGGAGCAGAGATGTGGTTGAAGACCTATCAGTTTAAGTTTAACATTTAAAGTTTACCAAAGGTACCGGCCTCATCGCCAACTGTAATGTCCTTTGGCATGGACACACCTAGGCCCTGCGTGGGCACCAATGGTAAGAACTTGACACGGACTACCAGAGTGTACGTAGGCTACAGCTGATCAGACACTTTACTTCCTGTAAGGGGTGGTATATATACACATAGGTACAGGAAGTCATGTGTTGCAATAATACTATATACAACTAATTGGGAAAGCCTATTAGGTGAATTAGGGTAAACTAGGTAGGGCTAACATATTGACGCTAAAATGATGGCGGCCATTGTGGAGCCACAAATGACGACTCCACAGTATAACCCCCTTTTTTTATGGCACACTTGACGTTTTTGTTTGTAATCCGTGTACCTTTTTTACACCAATGGCTTGCGGAACAAAGCTTTATGCATGCAGTCGATTGTTGCTGGCTACTTTGAAACAATTCAACTCAGCTCTGAAAGCTTGCATCTTCGAAATAAATACACCATTCTATCGTTTGTAACTGCCAATTTCGAGGTGTAAGGCCTCAAAATTAATAATGTAGATTAGTTTTGTTTAAATCTATATCGTTTAGCTGAAACATGGATTCATTCATTCATTCATTTATTTCCCAGAAGCCGTGGTCCTAAACCGTACGCTCGTAAGTAAAAATGCTACAAATAACCAATCCAAACCAACTAAATCAACACAAACACAAACCACAACCACCCTTCAACAATCGACTTTTTGGCAAAGACATAACAACTGCACGAAGAATGGATATGGAGTTTGCTGAGTGGCATTGTTCCCTAA
>JAHWFP010048024.1:0-11032 GCA_023313725.1 Lithobius niger | reverse complement strand
ATGTAGATTACAAGGGAGGATACAAACACGACGAATACAAGCCAAGCATAGGACACCACGATACCTATCACAAGCACTAAATCAGTAGAAATGAATGTATAAAGTCTATCTTAATGAAAAAGGATTCTTAGTACCGTGGTATTTATTTTGCTATTTATTGTTTGGAGAGAGAAAATTATTTATCATTTTGTAGTCTGATAATAAAATTTATTGTGTTCCTACGCTGACGTATGCTTTTTTTTTCATATCACAACCAAAGAAGATGAAAAAGTCTGATGTACACCTATAACGACCGAATCATTGATTGTGGCATAAAAATTTACTATTTAAAGTTTCGATTCTCTTCAGTTCAGAATTGTTTAAATCGATGCCTTAATTATTTGTTCCAGCGATCCATTAAAAATGGGGAAGAAAAATCTTCTAGTGTTAATTCGTATATTCGGTAACTAGCATGTGACAGATCGAAGCCAAATAATATTGTTTTTTTTCAAGTAGCACTCGTAAGGCTTCCCTCCAATTTTTACGCGTGAAATGCCACAATTATAAAAATCGTAATATTACCTTCGTTCTTCTTCTTATTCTTCTTGGGACTTTGACTGCTACGCCTATGTCCGTTCTACGCAACAGATTGTCTGCTTTCTTGTTAAGGATGATAGGTATTCTCCAGCTGCAGTGCCCGTCGAGTCCTAAGGCGTTTTTCGGACAAATAAACATGGAATTAGCCCATAACCGCCTAGATACGAGCGTACGCCTTCAACGTATAACGGCGAAAAACTAAGTCCCAGCGCGAGCTTTGTGAGGGTGTCTCCGGGGACCCCGAGCAAAGCGGGCAGTCACAGCCCAGTGGTCAGCGTCGTCGGCTCCAAACCAAGAGAATGCCGTTTCGAATCCGAGAACCGACCCACTAAAAAATGGGTCTGAAAGTTCTTACAGGCGGTTATGGGTTATTGGTCGCAATCAATTATTTTCTCAACCCTTGGCTTAAAATCGCCAGCTGCATTGCTTTTATTAGAACGTCAGATGAGATGGAAAGGTATCAATGCTGAGCTCATGGTCCATAATTGTTGTACCCTGCTGAGTGGTTACAGTTCGGTTACTTTTGCCGTGTTTTTGCCACCATTTTTATCAGCAGCTTCGTTTCTATTCAGATTCAAAACGTAAAAATTTTTCAGTTATTCAATAAATCCAATATAAATTATTTTTATTAAATGCACAAATTGTGCTTCTGCATTTAATAAAAATAAATGTCATCTGTATTTATTTAATAAAAACTAGTAATATTAATGTACAAAATCCCTGAAACTTAAAAAAAAAAATGGCTGAATGGCTTCAGTAAAAAAAGATCGTAATATCAAGTGAATCATGGAAAAAGGAGAAAAAAAATAGACCCTAGAGCGTCGTATTAACAAAAACAATAAAGCTATGCCGGAACTGGACTTTAGGAATCAATCATCTATGTAATCAAAAACAAAAACCAACTCGTTTGATGTTTAAGGTAAGGTTTAACTGATCCAAAGTCAAAACAGCAAAGGAACACAAATAATATGCCCTGTAAGGTTTCAAGTACTGCATTGTTGCTGTATGGTTTAGGCCACGTGAAACCTTACTGAAGTATTGAAATGTTTTTCTCCCATTTTTACTTTGTACACATTAGGTCAGCTAATGATTGGTGCGTTCTACTAGGCTTGGCTAAACAGCATCGTTGAAAAATGGTTACAAACTAATCGTCTTATTGTTTTTAGTACTATCCTGCAGTTAATTCAGGTAATGAAATTCCAGGCCTGAAAAAGTGCTTGAAAATCTTGAAAATGGTGCGTGTATCATCAGTAAGGCGATTAACGGAATGATGACGACTTGACTGATGAACTCTGGAAAAATTAACACTGAAAGTAGCCGAGTGAGTAGCCATTAGATTATCATACACGGCGATAGCAGTGTTTATATATGATTGAAGTCCTCTCTCCAGCAAAACTAAAACTATTATTTTCTCCGTTTCTATTCAATATATTTCGACCAAACTTGGCCAGGTAGTAGATAACAACTTTTCTTAACTTTACACCAACTTTTATGCAATTCCGTGCAAGAGTAAACGTAGGGAGCCAAACGTAAATTTGAAAGCTGTTCACTTGTTGTTGTTGTTGTTCTTGTTCTTGGCTGACACGGTTTCAGAAAAAACTACTGCACCTACCTAAAATCTGAAACATGATCTGAGCCTGAAATTTTCCTGGGCTTCAACCTTACAGGAACCACTTTTTCGATTGGTCGATCCATTCCGGAGTTACGGAACCCTGAACGATCATTTTGATTGTTTTACATTGTTTTAACCATTGTATTTAGGGAACAATGCCACTCACCAAACTCCAGATTCATTCTTCGTGCACGTGTTATGTCTTTGCTGAAAAGTTGATTGTTGAACGTAAAATGAAAGAATCAGTGTTTCAGCTAAACGCATGTATTTTAAACCAAACTAAGCTGCGTTGTTAATTTCGAGGCTCGAAATTAGCAGCTAAAAACCATATAATTGCGTATTTATTTCGCAGATGCAGTCTTTCAGAGATGAGTTGAATTGTTTCAAAGTGGCCAGCAACAATCGACTGCATGCATAAACCTTTGTAGCGCGACGCCATAGCCGTAAAAAAGGTACACGGATTACAAACAAAAACGTCAGGTGTGCCGTAAAAAAGGGGTTATACGATTGAATTTTCACCTGTTAAAATGTACACAGATAAAAATTGATAATTTTTAATTGAAATAATCAAATGTACAATTGAGAAAATTGCATCTGTTTAAGTGCTGTTGTGCTTTACGAATCATATATTTAAAACGTAAAGCACAACAGCACTGAAACAGATGCAATTTTCTCATTTGTACATTTCATTATTTCAATTAAAAATCATCAATTTTTATCCATGTAGTTTTTAACAGGTGAAAATTCAATCATATAACCCCTATTTTACGGCACACTTGACGTTTTTGTTTGTAATTCTTTCTTTGTTTAGGGTTCAAAGTTTTTGAAAGTTAGGCTGTAGTTTTAAGTTTATTTACGAATAATGTATGAATATATACAGCAGTAAAGTTTCACGTGGACTAAACAATACGGCAACACTGCAGTATATGAACCCTTACAGGGAAATTTATTTGTGTTCCTTTGCTGTTTTGACTTCGAACCAATTAACATCAAACGAGTGCGTTTTTGTTTTCTAATTCGTGGTACATTGACATACTAGGTTGGTCTTCTGTACTCCTTTCAAGCGCACTGAGTTTTGCTCGCTTCGTTCGCTCATTCAGTGCAAGTCTTTCTGTTGTCAGTTGGTTAGTCTCCAGCTCTCTTTCAGCGGCTTTAGCCTTTTTTCGTATTATTGCACGTGCACGATGGCAAGCCAAATGGGCAACGGACATTATAACTTTAACACGGGTGGGTGATGTCAAACCACAATACTCTACGTAAAAACTAATTCGTAATAAGGATAATGCTTCCTCTTCTCGCTTCCGCAAAGTGTGGATGAATTGTTGGCTCACCATCATTATATTTATTTAATTAATATTCTACGAGAGCCAAACGGACACAATTCCAAGCACTCTAAACCATGCGCAATGGCTGTTTGCCGTGACGTCACCATGAGTTAGCCAATGACGAACGAGTACAACGGCTGTTTGGCCGTCTGATTGGACTAGCCCAGTCACGTGATATGCACGTCACAGCAAACAGCCATGGCGCGTGGTATACATTATCACGAGTTTATAAAGTTCCGTAGGAACTCTTTTATGTACTCATGACACTAAAAAAAAACTATACTCTATCACGCCAACAAAGACAAGTATAATTCTCAAGAAATTCAGCATCATAGTAATCATTTGTTTTATTTTAAGTCTGCGTCTTCGTCGGGAAGATGATCAGGAGTGGTTAACCCTTTGATCTCTAAACAATAAAACTGATCGTTCAGGGCCCGTAACTCCGAAATGGCACGACCGACTGAAATTTCTATTTCTATAAAGGGTATACATCTGCGGAAGTATCTCTTTCAAATGCGCTATGAATCAGCTTTTTAGGACAAATGGTTTAGTCTGTAGAGAACACTGTATAGACGGGGTCCAAGAACAAGTTCAAACCAAAAATGAAAATCATGATTCCAGCTCAAGTTCAGACCTCCCATGTGACAAATCGGAAATTAATAAAGTTGGTACACATGTTCAGCAAGACAAACAAAGCTTATACTTGAGCGGAAAGTACTGAAAGACGGCGGGGAAATTAAGCATCGAAATGTCGACTTTGACATGATGGAAGATCGAGGTCGGGCAGAATATCGGATCAAACTTTATGAGGAGACTAAAACAATCTCTTCTAATACGGCAGTGACACGACGTAGTATTATTGTGTATAACTCTATGGTGTAGCCAGTAACGGAGTTAGCTGCAAGGATCACTGGAGGGCGAAAAGAAGGTCGTCTTACTGAAGCCAATGCTATTTAGACTGGATTTCTTAAGCCTATAACGCGCGATTTTTGTTCTTTAAAGCCTAACAAATCCGCTCTCAAAGCACTCTCTTGACTAGAAGTGCCGTTGTTTTCCCTTACATTTTAATCTAGTGCACATTGTAGCTATTACCTCCAAATGGTGTCTCGTAGCCAATATGACGTCACTTGACGCTGCTCTATAATGAGGGCATACTTAAAACGTGACTTTTAATCTATGGAGGAATAAGCATCACGGTATCAGCGTTGTTGTAATTTTTTTTTTTAGGGTGCACGAACCCAAACTGGTAGAAGAAGAATGGAACCAATTCTACTCTTCACTCACAAAGTAATTCTGAAGCAACCTGTGTAGCAGTTCAAAGGGTTCATGGGGTTTTAGCGAGCGTTAACCACTTCTGGTCATCTGCCCGACGAAGCCATAAGTCCCTATGTCTGCATCCCCGGATACCCAGGTGGGTTAGAGGCAATGCACTACAACAATCTCTTCTAAAAAAAAGGAGATTGAATGATTGAATGATTGAATGATTGACACGGAATGATTGTTAGCAAAAAACTGAAAATGCACGCTACCATCAAAACTGTAAGGAAAATGATGGCTTCAACGACCACTATTCTTCTATCCAGCAACAAATTTCAAATCAGCCATTCCTTTTCTACGAACAAGTATTTAACACAAGTTTCACCCATAATCCAGTTTTTTTTTTTAATAGCATGCACGAACCCGTGGAGTCTGGGGAAGGTCAGGACGTGCTGGGCAACTTCACCGGTGTCGGTCGCCACTCGCCTGACGGCGAGGGAAATTCTGCAGTCGGCTACTTGGGTTTAAGGCAGCCCGCGCACTTAGCGATTTGGCCGCGCGGCCAGGTTGCTGCAGCCAATGAAAATGATTAGTGCGTGGTTTACATAAACGGTAAGCATTCTCATTGGATGCAGCGACCTGGCCGCGCGGCCAAGTCGCTCAGTGCGTGGATGGCCTTAGAGCTACTCGCCAAAATGGCGACCGATTAACAAACCCTGATGCTTAAATTGTCATATCTCTGGAACCGTCTTAGCTAAAAACAAGCGGTTTGCAGCATTGCGTGCAGAATTACAAGGGCTCTCCAACCAAGTGTGCAACAATGTCGCTAGCGACTTTAGTAGATTGGAGAGTTAGATTAATGCAAACAATATTTAAGCATTAAGTAGTAGCACAATTGCTAAAATTGTTTCTACATGGCGAGTGCATTTTAACGTCTACCGGACAAATGGCGAGTGCCACACAATTCACATTCGTGAACGTTGGTGCTGGGTGATGCCGGGTCAAGCCACATCACGCTGAAAGAGGCATTATCCTCTTGCTAAAGGTTCTGTCGTTATGGACGATTAAAATAAAAGGATTAGTGAAACTCGGATAAATATTGAAAACACTTTACTAATAGCCTCTCCCAGAAAAAAAGATGACAGCGGGCCAAAGGTTTGAATTTGTTGTACAAAGGCGTATTTCTTTATTTCCCGTGGAAATATTCATAAGTAAGTGCATGGAGTCCGGGTCGGGGGAAGCGCTGATTGAGGAGCGAAGCAAACAAAAATCAGCATTGTTAGCCAGTGCGTGCAATAATACATAGACGAGATATACACCTTCCGCAACAAACACATGAGAGAGCAAACCGTTCCAATGTTGAAACCGTTGCATCAAACACCAACCAGACAGCCTTCAGCTAGTCGCTTATAATCTGAGTTAGTACTACACCCTTCATGGGTTTTACTTGTTTTCCTAATTTTCAAGATTTGCTTTTTTTTTCTTTAATACGGCCTTAAGCTCTTCCTTGGAATAATGTTAATTAATGGTGTCATGTTACACTGGCCTCTTACGAAACTTACTTGAATATTTTCTCATATTTTGTTTTCTCTGAATACTTTATAAAAAAAAAAGTGCAAGGCGAGTCGTTGGTGGCTGACCTCTTGACCAGGCCGGTCACCAGTGAGCGTCTGAGCCGTTTCGTTCTCCAATTCAACCTTCGTCCAGCTCTCGAAGTGACGCCCGTTAAATCCTAATTATTTCGTAAAATAAGGCATTTTATCTCCGATTTATTCCTCTAAATAACGCATAAAATGCATCTAACATTATTAACTACGGAAATATATTTCCTTAACAAAAAATTTTTTTTACTAATTTAAGGGACTTTTATTCATACTATTTATTGAGTTAATGAGTAACTAACTATTTAAGCCCTACATTCTTCCAACAAATTGTTGCCGATCGAGCTAAAAGCATGAAATTTGGTACACAAGTGATTGATAGCAGTACAAATCGAATTAGCTACGGAACCCCCTCCAGATACTCTCCAAGGCCACCAACGCTCCCCCCTCCCCTTTGTTCCCCATCCCTGAGGCTCGTCCAATAATTCTAAAATTGAGATAATTCAGGTAGTGCTAAAAGAATTAAATTTGGTACACAAAACTTTCTTAGCAGTACAAATCGAACTAGTTATGGAATCTCCCATGAAATTTTCCAAGGCCCTCAGCGCCCCCTCCCCTTCCCACGCCCTCTCCATGAGGCTGATACCCAACAAATTCTTGCTGACCGTACATTGCGATACACAAGTCGTTCGTAGCAGTAGAAATGGAACTAGCAATGGATCCCCATGAAATACCACCAAAGCCCCCCCCGAGCGTTCCCCTCTTCCCCCTGTGCACCCCTATGAACTATCGATGATCGACAAATTCCTCCTGAATGTACTAAAAACGTGCATTGTAGCCGTAGACATCGAACTATGGAACCCCAGAGACACCCTCAGCCCCCCCCCCCCCCATGCTGCCCGTGACCCCTCCAAGAGGCTGAAGACAAACACATACTAGTTCGATTTGTACCGCTGAGAATGACTTGTGTACCTTTTAGCTCTATCTGCAAAAAATTCTTGTATAAGCCTTAGGGAGGAGGCATAGGGAGGGCATGGGGGGGGGGCCTTGGGGGCATCTCAAGTGGGTTCCATAGCTAGATCGATTTGTACTGCAAAGAAAAACTTATGCATCAAATTACATGCTTTTAACTCGATCTGCAAGAATTTGTTGGTCAGACTTCAGGGAGGGGGAACATGGAACGGTTGGCCGGGGGGGGGGGGGGGGGTGCTTATTTCATAGAGGTTTCATGGGTGGTTCTATTTGTACTGCTAACAATTACTTTAGTTCTAATCCACGGTTTAGCACAACCACCCAAAATTTGTTTGTCAAAAACCTCCTCGAGGGGCACGTGGTGGGGCCCCCGGAAGGGGGGGGGGGATTAAGGCTTAATGGCTTAACGGGGCCTTATGGGATATCTCGAGGGGGCACCATATTAGCTAGTTCGTTTTGTAAGCGCTAAGAATGACGTGTACCAGATTTCATGGCTTGTGGCACGATGTGTATGATTAGCGTAAATTCTGGCCCGTAACAGCTCTAACACCTGGAAATCGACCAATGAACTGATGTTCCAGTTTTGTAGCTTAAAGCGTAAGCATTCATGAACAAGGCCAGGGACTTTTGAAAGCTATTTTAGTGTTACTAGAAATTGTTGGGAAATTTATCTCTAACATAGAAATAGAAGCAAAGAACGGATTTTCAAATTGCGTAGCTTAAAACTGAGTATTAAAAAGGCTAACATGTATTTTAAGGTGATTACAATATTCTTTTTGTTGTTATTCTTGCTGGGACAAGGGAAAAAATAACAGATAATAGTATTAAAAAACACTTAAGTGTATAAATAGGAATGTAAGCCTTAAAAAAAACTTAACGTACTAAAGGAACAGATACAAGAAAAAGACATGTAAGCCATCAGTGTCACACTAATGCATGTAAAAGAAGCTCCAGACTGTTTTTTGGGACGTTGGAGTTTCTTTTATACGTTGGAGTTTCTTTTATACGTTGGCGTTTCTTTTATCCGTTCCTTTAGAGCTTTAAGTTTTTTTAAGGCTTACATCCGTATTTACACACTTAAGCGTTTTTTAATATTAATTCCGATGAATGACCTGGCAAGTAAGTCAACATGCATGAAACACGGACCGATTAATAGCCAACAATTCCTGCGAAAAACTGTACAAATTGTAACGGCGGACGCTACGACGGCTTAGGTGCTTGTAACGCCCCCGGTTTCTCTGGTGTACGTGGAGTTTCAGCTTGAGGTTAATCGGTGTTAATGAAGACTTTTTACGTTATTCAACACAGCATGGACACTGTCCCAGCATGGGGGATGAAGCGCCGGTCCTAATTAAAGGGGCCTAACCTTAAACTGTCGGTATCGCTGCCACCAACGGTGGATTTAACTGTTTAACTAGCTAAAATCTAAAAATGGGCTACATATTTAATTTTACACTAAAATACAATTAATCAAGTCTAGCAAACGACTGAAGCTTAAAACTCCTGGTTTTATTTTTTGCGACAGAGAATGAAAACACTTTTACATTATAGTTTGCTTCGAAAGCTTTTGAATACCTATTATTTAAATAGGCAACAAGTTTACATTTACAAAAAGTAGCAAGTTCGGAATATAGAAATTAGTAATTCACAAAATCAGATAAACACACTTGGTTTGAATAAAGTTTTAAATTTTCACATTAGAAAAAGTAATTCATGAGTGCTCCCGGAGACACCCGCAAGACTAAACAGCCGCAACTGATAGTAGTCTATCTGACAGTATGTTTCTTATGATCAACCGTCCACAGTTATGTTTCTAAGTTTTCCAAGTACAAAAAGATCAACCTCCCTTAGTTCCCTCGAGAACTGTTCTAAGTAATAAAAAGCCCGGCAATTTTACACTTAGGCATCAGTTTGTTTCAATTTGACTTCCACAAAGATCAAACCGTCATTTAGTTTAAATTAAAAATCCATTTAAAGTAAACTGGAAAAATTTGGTTTTTAGAAAGAGAACCACTCTGACGTTATGGGGAGAGAGAACCTAAGATGCCGCTACAGGCGTCTCCACCATAATATTCTCTAGCTAGAGAGTTAAGTTAAGTTTTAAACTAAAATTTAGAATATGGGGGTCCTAAACTGAACTTTCAAAAGCTAAACTATAACATACGAACCACTACCATCGTGCCCGGCATGGCATTCTCCGGACATGGCGTCTCCACTCCCGACTGGCGTGACCGGTCTCTAGCTTGAGATCTGTGAGCTGTGCTGTGGATGCTTTGGGCTGGGGGGTTTTATGCTGGAGAGGGGGGAAAGCGCGGACGTCGAGGATAGCTGCGGGGGTCTGATTGGCTGAGGGCCTCGAGAACAATGGAAAGTGGGAGGAGAAGTCGGATGAACAAAGGAACTGGGTGCAGAGCCGTTTGAAGGAGTGGGAACATGTAAAACGGAAAAAGATAGGCCTGTTTTGAGTTTTACTCAATTGAACTTTCGGAAATGGGCCTTTACTTTGTATTATTGGCTACGGATTGAATATTTACATGTTGGTAACGTGAATAGGCTCTTGTTAAAGCTTATTACTTTGGCTTGGGTAATGCATAAAGCATTACTATTAAATTAAACAAGCTTTAACCGAAAACTGCAGTGTTAAACACCACAACTAGTTTTGGCTGGGGAGGAAGGCAAAATTGGGTAATTCGAAGTTTTTGCACAGTTTGACTTTCGGATTTGGTTTGAACAGATCTTTTTAAAAATTCTTTTAGTGTTTAATAGTAGATCAAGCTATTTACAGATTTCGGTAGGTCTCAGTCAGGTCGGAGGAGAACTAAAATAAACATATATACACTGAAAAATTCGTGTCCGGTAGAATGCCAGGTCGTAAGACGTTTATACGTTTGGACATATGGTAGCGTTTCTGGGGGTAAAAGAATATAAATAAAGTATAAATGCGGTTAAACAAATGAGCTCAATTGAATGCTATAACGCATTAAGTTATTGGAAACATTTAACGTTTAATGTTTTTAAAGTTAAATTCGATCGTTGTGGAATTTTTCATATGGATTGCGGCCGACAAACACAATAAAAAATATCACACTTCAAATTGGTTGTCTGTATAAATCCTATTACAATACACTAAGCTAGTCTTGTTCGGGCTTTTTGCCCTAAAAAGAAAAGGATAAAATACAAATATAAAAGTACAGAGTTTCATAATGGCGGCCATGACGAAAGTGCGATGTGGTCGGTTTTGGTCGATCTTCAAATGTAGTTTTAATGGTCTTTAAGGAAGAAAGTCCGGATTTGGGCTTCCCCAAGAGTCTTGTATTTTGACAGGCTATTAAACGTTGAAGAGTTTGTGGAAATCGGACCATTATTGCGAAAACGGCCAGATATGCCTCGGCGAGGCATTTGGGTGCCTCGAGAAAAAAAAATTTCATTTTTGAAAAACAGGCGTTTTTCGGTGGCGTTCGTTTACAAAATAAATAGACATAAATCGCTGGAAATAATATTAAGAAAAATTGGAAATTAGCCAACAGCGAAAATCTTACACTAGAAATAACGTAGTTCAGTTCTGGGGGCGAACTGGGTAGCCGGTTCGAATCCGGGTCATGCCACTCCGACGAAACGTAAGTGCATAAAGGTGGCTTACTAAACTACGTTATTTCTAGTGAATGATTTTCGCTGTTGGCTAATTTCCA
>JAHWFP010048022.1:10049-23587 GCA_023313725.1 Lithobius niger | reverse complement strand
GGAGGGAAGGGGGAGCTGGGAAGCGCGCGGCACACATACACACACTTGCTCTAACTCGAGAAACGTGCCCCGCACTACGCATGCGTACGGCAGGGAAGCACGCGCCAGCTCGCTGCCCCATTCAAGCCCGGCGTGGTGCTCAGGGAAAGACCGGTGTTAACCAGGTGTGTTTCCTTAATGCTCTGGCCGTGGAGGTGAACCAGATTAAGCTGACGCCCCTGACAACTTGGTAAGTGCTCGGCTTGTTTTGGCATCTCAATAATGATAATTGCACGCTTGTGTTGTCATTGGACTTATGGTGATTTCGGTCGATCGAACGTGACAACGCGTTCCCGTTGCTAAGGGCGTTTTACGGGACGTCCACGTGTGGGACTGCGATTAGGCTCTACCACTAGGTTACCTTCCGTAACTGTTGTGGAGTGAAATTGTGTAGTTACTGCTCGTTGTGTATCGTGATAAAATGGATTGTGATTGAGACTGGCACACGGTGGTCCAGAGAGGATTGTGTGGATAATGGCGTTTTATTTTTATTTTTTTAAATTACATCTAAGCGCACCCACATACGTGTCGTTGACCACGATGTAGCTTTATTTAAACGCGTGTTAAATGTACAAACCGGATGTCAACAACTAGTTGCTGCCATTTATGGAAAACTACAATTTATAGCTTCCGCACGCGTAATAACGCAACCATTTTTCTCTTTTTTTTTTATTTGCATTCCGTTGAAAACTGCTGGATTTCTGAACGGTTTTCTGTAGTTTTATTTAGCTTTGTGCTGTGCAATATTTTGTCAGTATTAGTCCAGTATTGCTTTAAGTTTCAATAAAACTGTTTTCTGATAGGGAATGGTAAATAGGTCTACAGACGTAGCAGCAAATACTAGAAATGATTTGAGTGCTATTATTTTCATTTGTTGTGCGCAATCTTGTGTCAGTATTAATCCAGAATTGATTTAGGTTTTAATAAAATTGTCTTAATAGATCGAATACTAAACACTGACGCACAGAAAATACTAGAAATGGTGAAAATCACTGTGGCCCATTACGCCAGTTTTGCTTTAAATAAGTGTACACGTTTAAAAAAAAGTGTCTTCTTATATCGAATACGAAATGCTGATGCACCTGAAATTATAAATTTTCAACATTAAAAGAACATGGAAATTAATAGTGCGTAATGCCCTTTTGGGCAAAGAACGGCTCAGCAAATAGAATGGTACAACAATGCAAAAAAACCGTTCTCGTTTAGAACGACCGCACTTTGACTGAAGGCGATAAAAATGTGGGCATTCTCTAAGATAAATGTCCGCGGTTTGCAAAACGACTTAATTTCATAAAAAACAAAGCACTATTAAAGTATATTAAAGTATTTCCAAATGTAGAGAAATGTAGTGGAAGGATAAATAAACAAATCTTCACTGCAGGCCCAGTACTTTACGACGGGTGTTTTTTATATTGAATTGCCAGTTATTTTTATTTTATCAAGGTTACTTGCTACTGTAAGAAGCCGGCGTCTTTCTCTGTTTTACTTCAGGCCCGTATTTAGCTCTGTGTACTGCATGAACTGTACTAAACCATTACACTCACATGGCCAGTGTCGTTAATGCCGAATGTCTGATACATAAAAATGTTAACATGCTATTATCGTATCGTCTGCTGTGGTTAAAAATTGAAATGTTTTGTATTTGCTGGACGGATCTCTGACCACGCATCTTGTAGTTGTACCCTTTTCTTTATTTATTTTTTTAAATTTCACCCAAAACGTTCTCTTCCACTACTGCAATACTTATTGCACCAACTATGGTTAGTAAAATTTGCTGCAAAAAATATGCTATACAGGTAGTCGTTTTCGAATATCTCAGCCAGCTACAATGCTAGTGTAAGCAGCGCCGTGTTAAGCCTCGCAGAGGCTTGGTGATTAAAATTGATTATGTCTCTCCCCAAGTCCTGCAATAAAACGGAGGAAAACAACATTTTTTTTTAGAATTGAAATTTTATTTAATACAACTTTTCAAGAAAAATTATTTTTAATTTATTTAAAATAGTACCTTATTTTATTTTTTCTTGACCATGAAGCCGTTTTTCGGCCAGTGGTCCGGTACTTCAGCACCCAAAGCACCCCCCCCCCCTCTTTAATCCGACCCTGAGTGCAAGATAATTGTGCAGGAACAATGACGAAATTTGTTTGTGCCAGTGCATTCTTGCTCTTTTCGGAAATGGCCCCGTGGTGATCAAATGGCCATCGGAGAAATTGCTCTGTCACACAATAACGACAATCTTTTAAACGGGTGTTGTATTCATAGTTGATTGTTGTAAGATCCTATAAGGTCAAGGACTCTTAGGTTTCAAGGACTTTCATACAGTATTTCTAATCCACCAAAACCAAAACTGGTAGATACACCCGCCAAGTTTCCAAAAACGGTCGGCCTTTGAAGGTAATGATATCATTCCACCAGGGAAAGGCCGCCAAGGTTAATCCTATTAGCCAAGTTAATACTTTGGACGTTAAATGAAAACTTGAAGATTGCTACCGCCAGTAACAATCTTCTAGTTTTCATTTAACTTTCGAAATATTAGTATGTGCGATTAACTTGGCTAATAGGATTAACCTTGGCGGCCTTTCCCTGGTGGAATGATATCACTACCTTCAAAGGCCGACCGTTTTTGGAAACTTGGCGGGTTTTTCTACCAGTTTAGGTTTTGGGTGGATTAGAAATACTGTATGAAAGTCCTTAAAACCTAAGAGTCCTTGACCTTATAGGACCTTTCTCCTTCCTGACTCAGAACACAAAATCTCGAAAAACTTAAATCTTCCCCAATTCCGATTTGTCTCTTAGTCCTTTGATTGGTCGCAGAAAAAATTTTTGCCTACTCTAAACTGTAAAGGAAAATTGGAGAATCAGTTTGAAAGTGTTTCCTGCCTAGCAAGAAGGTGTATTTTTTGTTAATTTATATTATGTTTGATACACTCGCTAAGGATTGATTTAAAAAAAAAAACTTAAAAAATAAAAATAAACGAACACTGTCCATCCGCTGGCAAGCTGGATTCGATGATAAATTCCCGTAAAGTGAGGTACTTCCTTTTTTTTGGTGCGGTCCACCAACGTGGCTGGCAGAGGAGTGATAACGGCTTGTTTTTAAATGCTTTAAATGCGCCAACTCATTCCAGCTACTCTTCCACTGTTGAAATTTAAACGTGAAATTCCAAATAACTGTAAAGTCGTAAAACGTACTCAGCATAAATACGGTAACATTTGATTTACAGTCTACGTATAGACTTGCAGGGGGTCGTAGAGTTGCTACATTTTTGGAATCATTCCTTACTGTTTTCCGTTTTTCGGACTTGTGGTTATTTACTGTTTTTAAAATGCTGTTATTCTTGCGTAAGATCATAAGCATATATTACAAAACTGAGGTAAATCTATAGTTTATTTTTTTAACATGCAAGAACCTGTATTCAGCAAATTTTGCCACGACGGAAGTTTTAGTAAATTTAGTTCTATCTTAATCTAATTTTTATTTCAATACAGTAAACCGACAGATCAAGTGTCACTGTAAGCCCCTAAATAATTCTTTGTTTTTCCTTAATCTTGATGTTGAAAATTTCTTATTTCCTGAGTTTATGACTCGGACGTGTTGCACTAGGTGGGTGGATAGGACCAGGAAATTGATGGCAAAGTTTGAGAAGGTAGGGGGATGGGGTAGGGATGGGGGTTGAAGTGGGGGTATTAAGGATATCGAAGTGGAAAGGTGGAAGAGGGATACGAGAGGAAGGTCGTTGACGGAGAGGTACCGGAAGAAAAGAGCAGATTGAGATGGGAGAGCTGGTATGAGGGGGACTGGGGGAGTGTGCTGCTGATTAGGGTGAGGGCTGGGGCTTGGGTCTTTCGGATGACGGAGTGGAGATCTGGGCGAGAGGATGACGATGTCACTTGTGGCATCTGTGGGGAGGGGGAAGAAACGGTGGAGCATGTCATGGGAGGTTGCTGGGGGACAGAGCATCTCGGGGGGCGGGAGGGCGACGGCCATCAGTTGGCTTCTGGGCCGGCGGGACGTGGGGGCGGGAGTGAAGATGGGAAAGAGGCTGAGGTTGGCGTGGTGGTGCCGAGGGATGACTTTGTGTAGGTGGGCTAGGCAGATTCCTTGTTAAGAGCCATTATCTTCATCGTCTTCATCGTCATCATTGGGAGGGGGGAGGGTGGCCAGAAAATTATTCGGCCCAACCTATAACAATATTAGTGGAGTAGACAAAATGGCCGCCATGAGGGGTTAATTTCTTTTCTTCGATGTCTGTTCCAAGTAAGTTGCATCGGTGAAGTTTTTATTGCTGAGTCGCGACATCTCCTGCCAAGTAGTGGCAATTGATAAGAAGCTTAGGAATTCACTAAGTCAATCCTAGTAACCACCCGAGGAATAGCTGGGACATAAACTTTTCCACATGCAGTGTTACATTTTTCGACTGTGCATTTCTTTCCAGTAAATAGCAACATGTTCGTGCGTTATTACAAGGGAAAGAACGTTGGCATTCTTTTTTAAGTGTCGCTCTTGGCTGACAGAAAGTGGCAACACAACAAATCAATCGCATCAGTGGCGCTTTCGGTGGCCATATTGTCCAGTCTAGTCGCGTCTACTATTTTTTCTCGAGGTCCGGCCGGTTCTGCTTGTATAGCCTAGCCCTGGTTAGGCCTAAAGCAAATGAGCACGTGAAATAGCGAGAAACTGTGAACGAATTATTGATAGTGAATAGTGAAAAGTGATAAAACGTAGCAGTAACCGTACTAATTTTCTAACCGTACTGATTTTTGTTTGGTAGCTGTGCTACCATACGGCGACAAATAACTGCAAGTATTTATAGAATTAGGGAAGAGCTTCTATGACTGAGACCACCTACTGAAATGTCTAAGATTCCTTCCTATTAGTTCCATCTAAGTTTATAGAGGGCGCCATGAGTTTCATGTAGGAATTGCTACTCAGTTTTCAGCCTAAAATTTAACTAAACTAAACGAAACTTATAGCTTGTACTTAATTATTATTTAGTTTAGCTTAGTTGTAATTTATTTTACTTTAGACTTGGGCTAAAAAATTAGAAAAAACTATCAGATGTAATGCGTGGCGCCCTCTGAAAACTCGGATGGAACTAATAGGAATGAATGAACCACGTTTCAATAGGGACTTTTCGAGTTACAAATTGTCCTCCCAACCCTATAAATTCTTGATAAAAGTAAACAACATGTGATATTCTATTTCTTATTAAACAGATAAAAATGTTAGAGATTAAAGGTACGTTCTTCCTGGTTGGTTTTCCTGTATGGCTCAGCTTTGCAGCACTACGTCAGACGCGTGTAAATGTTGCAAAGACATTCATTTTCCTATTTTTCGTCTCGTGTGAAACAGGTTTGCTACATTCACTCCAACATGCGTAAATGTTGCAAAAGCTGTTACGCGCAGGATGCTCGAATATAGTGAGAAGGTATGTCCTTTAATGTTGAAAGGGGGTTCAGAAACGTCACTACAGCTGGAATTTCCCCCTAACATTTTCCACTTGGGGCATTTGCCGTTTATTCGTTCCTTAGCATGCCATGGGACTGGAACCCTAAGGTAATCTTAACAGATTTGTGCTTGGGGAAAAGGAGCGTTAAATAATTCATTGACGGACAGCGCCAATCGGCGAAAGGATATAGGCTAACGGAAGAGAGGCCTTCATTGTCATTTGCTGCCGCGAAGGTAGAAGTAGATTTATGAACAATAGGAAACGATACCAAAATAGTCTGTGGCGAAGGAAGAATAGAAGGAGGAGGATGAAGTAACTTAAAGGAAGATGGTCACCAAAAGCTTTACCTGTGTGGATTCGAAAACAGAACGCTCGTGGCCATGTCCATTTTAAATACTAGAAAGTCAGCAAGTGATGCAATTCAAACAACCGTTCAATGGTAAAAAATACAACTTTTCTGGGGAAGGACTCCCCCGTTATCAATCAGTGGACCAATAAAATTCAGTTAGGCCATAAGCGACATCAAACACTAAACTCTGAGAACGAAAAAAAATGTAACAATTAGACAAAACCTGAAAGTAACCACAATCGAAAGTTAAAACTTGACGCGAAATGAAAACGAAAATTAACAAGTGGCTGCAGCGACTACCTAGTCGCAACCGGTCTTCTGTACACTTCCACCCTTTCCACTAATTTTTCAACTAAAATGTTGAAGTTCACATCTTTATCACACACGGCAACAGTGATCTCTATCATATAATCTAAAAGTAGTAATCATCACAATTGCAGGTTAAAATGTGTTTTAGGCGTAGTTTTAGGCGTAATTGTCAGCTTTTAGGCCTAATTTTTACGTGTCGTTTTAATTTCGTAAAGTTGAAACTAACGGAGAATTGGGTTCGAGAGTAGGCCTTTTTATTCATGTAACTTGGTGTCGAAACTTCACGTTGCCGTGGCAATGAAGCTAATGCGTATCGTTAATGAAATCCATTTTTTTTTTTTTTACGGTTGCGTGTCTTCCTGTAGTGGTTAAATGTGACAATCAAATATTATTATTTCATTGAGTTACGTCGAGAAAACCGCTTAGTTATAAGAAGAAAGCAACAATGTTTTAATTTGCCGTGTTTTTTTAAGTCCACTTGACTACTACTGAAAAAGCGACAGACGGACCGATGGACAAAGTCATTGCTATAGCGCCATCAGCCTTTTCGGCTGTACAGAAGCCTAAAAGCGACTTCTTTTTGTGTTTTACAGCACGAATGATCAGCAGCTTAGTCTTTGTTGTTTTCGTTTAGGTTACCTACCAATCATGGTTACTTTCTGGTCCTGTCATTTTTTGCCTTTCTCCATTTCAGTTTGGTTGGACGTGACTTATGGCCTAATTGACTTTTATTACTGCTTGATAACGGGCCCGTCCATTTCGCTGAAACTTTTCCTTTTTATCACTGAATTGCTGTTTATACCACTAGCTGGCTTTCCAAGATTTACGCGTTGTTAGTGCTATTTTAAATTTCCATGTTGATTGTAACATGTAATAGAGCCTAGGTATTTCCTAGCCAAATTGTCCATTACTGTCCCGAAACGTCCACAGTTGAACTGGTCACTGTTTTCCCGGCCCAGTGACTTGATAATCTGAAAATTGATGCACTCGGAACCTGGTGGCCCAGACAGTTGAAAAATTTGGTAATTCTACTTTTTCCCCAACCCGCTTAAACAAAATGAACCCGTTTCTGTCAAAATTTGTAAAAAAAAAAAAAAAAACTATCCACAGTTATAATACTAAGAGTAACAAACTGAATTGAAGAAAGTTCAGCAGAGCAGTGTTGACGTAGTTGAAAAATGTACTGACAAAGAAATTTAATTTATAAAGTTACTTATTAGGTAATCCCACGTAATACTTGCAATCAAACCAAGCGCGTCGTTTTAATCTGTGACTTTTGTTACGGTGACCAGGTTACCAGCTGAGTGTTAGTACCCAGGATGTGGGCGTGACCCGGTGCTAATCCCTTGTGACCCGGTCAAAAAGACGGAACCCTGAATGACCTGGTGACCCAGTTGACTCCATGGCCTATGGAATTCTGAACATAAGCTGGCGAAAAAGAGGTTAATTCGACTCTGTGGAAGAAGTCAGAGGGGCGTTTAAGTTGGTAACTGAACTCAGAGATGGTAGATTGGCAAGTGAATGCACAGGTGCTGAACAACTTACGTTATGGATTCAGTCGCCAGACAGAATAATACTTCCTGGAGACAAGGTGCTACAAATACCAGATGTTTGGTCATACAGCTACAAAATGTACAGGAAAGGTAGTTTGTCCAAAGTGCGGAAAATAACATCATCTGATTATGCCCAAAATCGGAGATTACTGCTTCTCCAAAGTGTGGTGCTCTCAATCACGAAAGCGCTGATCATCTGTCCAGTAGCACCGTATGACCTATCTTTGTAGCGTGATTAATAAAATGTAAAAACCCTACAATCTATGGTGAATACAGCATCAGAGTCTGCTAAATAAAACTTGGGAAAAGACCTAGAAACAATTGCAAGTAATAATAATAATAAATATTTTTTTTTATTTCCACATACAAGATGGAAAAGAATAAGGAAGGTCCTCCGTTTAGGTCCTCTGACACCAGTCCAGAATTAAAAGAACCAAAGACAAAAAGACGATGTACAAAACCAGCAATCATTACATAAAATAAAACAGGGAAAAATACAGAGAATAAAGACAAACACTACACCGAGACCCACAAAATAAACAATCAACCAAGCGAAAAACACCTCAAAAACACGGCAAAATCAGTTTCCCTCAGGCTCTGCCTGCCTGCAAGCTTGCGGACTCCACTGTTCCCCGACGATAAGCAGTTCCAAAGTTGCACCACACGATTAGAGAAGAAATACCTTCTACAATCACTTTTAAAAGACAATACAGTACGTTTGAGATAATGGCCCCTGGTAAACCCATTTCCACGGACCACAAAGAAAAGCCCAGGATCAAGGTCGACCAGACCACGCAAAATGGAGAAAGTGTGACAAAGATCAGCGTGCAATCTCCGCAGCTCCAGAGACTCCAAACCTAGTAAATGATCTTTGCACAGACTCAATATATGCCTGATGTCTTTGAGATGATGCGGGGACCAGACTGGGCTGGCATACTCGAGGATGGGCCGTAAATAAATAACAAATGGCCTGACCAGTGTCCGTATATCACGGGAGAGAAAACATAGTTGACAAACCACAGTTGAAAATTAAACAATTGGGATGTGTTGTTGGTGCAGGAGCCATATCTTTGTAGCGGTCTACCTACCCGTCTACCCATGGATGGATGGATGGTTTCTTTGTGACTGCGAACTCTATTATTACTAATCACACCAGGACTACGATTATCACTAAGAAATCTTTTGGCCATTCGATTATCTTGACACAATGGTCGAACAGTGGTTACTATTCGCTGTACTTTTGACGACTGGTGTACTTGGACCGCCTCGTTGATCCCAATACCATTCTCAACATTATTTGACCATTTGTCAAGTGGAACACTGTTATAACTGTAGGTGATTTTAATGCCAAATGTCTTCTTTAGGGACCAGAGTGTCCTTTCTGTAGTGTGGAGCAGTGGTTTTCAACCTATGGGTCGCAGGCATTCCCTCAGGGGTCGCGATACATAAGCAGGAAAAAAATTATTTTACTGTTTTTCAATCTTAAAATCTTTTTCTCCCTGAAATTTAATCATTCATAAAATTAATTAATTGTAAACTACTTTTATGTGTAAAATTTAATTATAATCTTTCTAAAAACTAATCTTTCTATAATCTATTGAATTCTATTTCACATTCATATTTCTTATGTGATAATTATACTGATTATTGATTATAATGTATAATTCTATATAACATACGAGGGCTATATTGTTTTTTTTTTGTATGAGCAAATGACGAAGTTTAAAATGCTTAAAATGCAAAAAAAGCGTTTGCGGCCAGGACCCCGCTGCAGGTGCACACAACGCTCCCCGAGACCCCCAAGTTGTGAAACCGACGGGCGAAGGAATTTACTGGGGGGGGGGGGGTTAAGTCATAATTAGAACACTGTCGTTTGGATAGAAAGAATTCGGTTTACCGGGCTGAATTCCAGTCATTAAGTATGGCTTTCCAATACACCATTGACCGTTTGCAAAACGACTTTGTCCTTCATTTTTATTCGGATTCCTATTCTGCTCTTCAGGCAATAGCTGGGTCAGCGACTTACACATTCCAATTCGAGATAGAACACTATTTTCCGAGCTACAAACCTCGCAACTTGTTGCACTTTGGTGGGTAGAAGCGCACATTGGAGTAATAGCCAATGACATACTAGTGAAAGAAGGCACCACATTCCCAGAGATTCATCCTCCCCCATTACCCATCGCTTACTCGAAATCTCTGGCGAAGTGAGAATTACTAGACAATTAGCAGAACTTGTGGGACAAAAGCGACAAGGGCAGACCATCCCTTCATTTCAAGAGTTTTTCAGGAAGTATATTTTTTTTTCCATTCAAAATCGTACACGTCCTCACAGGACATGGGAAAATTTTTAATACTTAAACAGGATGAAGAAAAATCTCTCACCATCATGTGAGTTTGGCAGTAGGCTAGAAGATCTCAAAACATGTGAAATTCCTTTTAGCGTGAGCCTAGGAGCAGACTTCATGAGGAAAGTGATTTCAGTTGGAATTTTTCTGGAACATTCGGATTTATGCCTCACTCAATTTCGGATGTAATTCTGCAGGTTCTGCTGCGCAATTGCTGCAGACAATTACTTGGGGGGGGGGGACAATGAATAATGTATGATGTTTTAATACCAGCTTTTGTGAGCAATCTAGTTTCTGACTGAACTTATAGTGTCCGCCCCATCTTGAGTTCGCCCCAGAATGAACACAAATAATCGGTTTGGTCGCAGAGTGCCTTGTTGATATCAAAAATAGTTACAAAAACAATGGCGGCCGTCGGTTAAAGCCGCCCCCTCCAGGAAGACGTAGCCGATCACAAAATAAGTGCAGGACTCAAGATACGCTGCGCACACAATAAACACATTTTCATATTTTGTTATTTTACTTTCTATGTTAGATTAAAGACGGAAAGCCGAAGGTTCAACACGATCCCACGACTTTTGAAACCAAAGGCCGAGTTCTTACGGCTGCCCGTGTCAGTATGGCTCAGCGGTAGGACCTCGGCGTTTGGTTTTAAAGGTCGTGGGTTTGATTCCCCGCACGGGCAGTCTGACATATAAGTCCAAAATACAACGTAAATAGGTTTGCATCTGTATTTATTTAATTCTATATTAGATTATACCGGTATTACTTGGGTCTGCTTCTCCCGCTGCGCTTTTGAGGTGGACGGGTTGTGTTAGCCCCCTTCCCCCTCTACCCTGCGCCTCCACCGCTTTGTGGGCTCACGCTAATGGGGCATCCCAGGCGCAGTGCCCCTAGTGGGCTGGAACGTGAAGAAAACTTGAAAACGTTAAACGTCACGATTATTTTTAAATTATTTACGTGTTGCATAAATCTCAATGAGCTTCGTGAGAGCTCTGCTACTACATATAACGATCTCGTTATAAAAAGATAAAAAGATAAAACGCTGCTGCAACGAGCGTTTTTTGTTTCGTTTTGTCAACATAGACGATTGCATTAAAAATACCAAAACCTAGCTCAACTTTCTCCCTGTCAAGTTGAGATATAAAACTAATATTTCTCTCAGTTTATTTCATATTTTCTATCCAAGACGTCAAACCATCGCTCAACCACTATGCCCCAAACAACGCCGTGAATTCATAGACGGCACCATTGCGTAATTGCGGAAGTGTAGTACAGTCGGATTCCTGAAAGAAACAGTCGATAAAAACGTTGCGTGACTAGTTTACTCTCTAACCATGCCAATGTTAAGTGCCAGCTAGGCATTTAAGCATTATTAAAAAAGAAAGTGTTACGCCTTTCACGTGAGGCTATAAATACTTTCCTTCAGCTTTCAAACACATACTAAAAAAAAAGACATCTAAAATTACGGCGGCAGGGTTTTTTCAATTATCGAATCGACTGGAGAAACTCGAAATAAACGACGTTTTAATAACGACACCAAGAATTGCCTTTGCCTGCCTTTGTTGTTGTTGTGTTCGTAGTTCGTCGTCTTGTGCTACCTATCTACGCCCTACTTGGCAAACGCAGCGAGTGCAGCATTTCGATTTTTGCCATCCGGTCGAAACAGATGGAACGGCTCTGAGACAGTCGTCGGTCCCATCGTCAGGCACAGGTATATAGATCAGAGCCAAGTTGCTGCGAGAATGTCGATAAAAGTCGGCGCTGCTTCTTTCTCTCTGCATACACGGAACAAGTATGAAAAAATGTAAGACTGCTTGCTGTCAGCATCCACAATTCCGTAACATTCCTACGTGGATACCTGCAGTCGGTGTATCCGGTTATCTCAGTTTCTTCTGCCAGCTGAATCTGGTTCCTTTTTTTTTTAACCTTTTATCTTTTTTTTTTTCGCTAAAGTTTTCTGATAAGATTCTCACAATCCCGTGGCTCTGTCGGGATGCTGGTTTAATGTATGGTGAACCATAGTTAGCACACTGTAAACCACAATACTGTAAACAAAATACTGTAAACCGCAAAGTACCTCTAGAGCAACCTAGTGGCCACTGTGTGATGAGCGTTGATAGAGGTCAGCCTAATCAGTGGCGTGCACAGGATGGGACGGGGGGATGGGAGGCAATGCCCCTGCCCTTTTCGCAAAATGCCCTTTTTGGGGGAAAAAATGGCGTTTTGTTTCGACATTTGCTGGCACGAGGGTCTAAAAGGGCCTAAAAAAGGGGCCAGAAAGGCTAAGGAAGGGGTAGAAAAGGATAAGAAAGCAAAAGAAAAGAAACGTCTTAATTTCAACTTATTGTGCCCTTTCAGTAGAAGGTGCCCCTGCCCCTTAGTGGTTATGTGCACACTACTGAGCGTAATTATTAATTCATTAAAAAATAGTTTAAGCATATAAAATACGGATGTACACCCTTAAAAATCCTAACGATCTAAAGGAACATATACAAAATAAAAAGTATGTAAGCTATCAGCGTCGCAGCATTCGTTTAAAAGATTCTCCTCCGGCTCAAGAAACAAGATGAAGCTTCTTTAACTCTAGTAGCTTCCATACCAGGTGTTTCCATGATGATATTACCGCATGTTCCATTTCTCGTTCTGGGTCGCGACCCCATGCGGCCAAATGTGCAACGACTATTTGTAACTATTTTTCAGAATGACCCATGTTAAAAATACGCTGAATAGTTTTAACCTAATACACTAATGTGAAAAACTACCACACACGCTACGATTAGTGTAGGCATGTGGCACTTTCGCGTACAACAGCGCTACACGAGAGTGAAACGATGAAGCAGATGGCTTGTTCAAGTCAAGGCCAAATGGGGTAGAAATAGGATGTTTCGCCTCCTGACTCATGTCAGTTCACGTGCGTGCCGCAAATTTGACGCCTTTTAGCGTTGCTTTGGTCGTATTAGATTCTGGCAATGTTGAATAAGCTGGCCTGGAACCGGAAACTAAACCCACAGCTCCTCTCCCAGACGACCTTGTGACAAGGGACGGAACATGAAACGACAGGTACAACATGGACACTCCCATGTCTCACGGACGTGTATATTTATTAGCTCCTGTTTAAACATGTGAGTGTAACGCTGATTGATTATATGTCTTAATCTGTTCCTTTGTAACATTAGAGTTTTAAAAAAAAAAAAATAGCTTACGCCCGTATTTCATATAGTTAAGTGTTTTTTTTAAACTAAATTATTTGTAATTTGTTTGAGGTATCTCAGCTAAATTAAATACCTTAATTTGATATAAATGAGATAATCACGATTTGAGATAATTGAGATGAACTCTTTTTTTTTAGACAAATCACATAAATGAGCTCTGAGATTAACGAGATAAATACGATTTGGCATATAGGAGACGAACGAAATTCAAAATAAGAGATAAACCAGACTATTATAATATTTATCTAATACTTATCTCAATTATACATGTCTTAAT
>JAHWFP010048021.1:16530-31825 GCA_023313725.1 Lithobius niger | reverse complement strand
ATTCGATGTATGGTTCATTCCAGTAGCGTGCCTTCGATCGTACAAAATTTGCTTGTGCGCTCAATGTACAATCTGGTACCACACCCAGATTACATAGTCCTAGGAGTAAGCAAAAAAAAAAATGCACTTTGTGAGGATAATACCACCTTTGGTGTACCTCATGTCCACGCCAATGATAAACTTTTAGGAAGGGGTGCCCCCTGAAACCTGTCCAAAAACCAACATGGCAGCCATTTTGTTTTTAAAATGGCCACTGTAGAATACAAAAATTCAAAAATCATATTAATTTATGCAAGTTTGGTGTCGACTTCTAGGTTTTAAGTTGTTCCGAATTCAAAAAAATTGCTCTAAATAATTGCCAGGACTCCACACAAAGAGATAACCAAAATGGCGGCCAAAATGGGGCAAAATTCAAGTGTTTTACATAATTTTAAAATATACTGGTCTTGGCAGATTTAAATTATTCCTCAAAAAGGTGAGTTCATTTGCAATGACTAGTAACTAGCAAACACCTGCTAAAATCCGTAGTTTAGTGTAGTTTGTTCGTAATAGGGACTAAGTTGTTGCTGTTTCTATGCTGGAGCACTGCATTTTTCTTCCAATTCACCGCAAGTTACATCTTTAAACTGCTGCAGTAGCAGTTCTAATTAGGATAAATACCCGTAAGCAAACTTAGGTGAAATATGGAGAAGTATATTTTGGAACAAAGATAATTAAATAGATTTATTGTAATTAGGAGCTAGGCTACGGCAGTTTATCTACGGTGTAGCACTGTGCTTTTTGCGTCTATTTATCACAAGTTACATCTTTAAACTGTTGCAGTGGCCGTTCTAATCAAGACAAATAGGTGTAAGTAGACTTAGATGAAAGATGGAGAAGTATATTTTGGAACAAAGGCAATTAAAACGTTTTCTTGTAATTAGGAGCTAAGCTACGGTAGTTTATTTCAACTGTAGTGGTATACTTTTTGCGTCTATTTACCACAAGTTACATCTTTAAACTGCTGCAGTCGCCGTTCTAATTAACACAAATAGGTGTACGTAGGCTTAGATAAAATATGGAGATATATAATTTGGTGCAAGGGCAATTAAAACGTTTAATTGTAATTAGGAGCTAAGCTAGTTGTGTACTTTTTGCGTCTACTTACCACAAGTTACATCTTTAAACTGCTGCAGCAGCCGGTATAATTAAGATAAATGGATGTAATTAGGCTTAGATGAACGATGGAGACGTATATTTTCGAATAAGGATAATTAGAACGGATTATCGTAATTAGGGGATAAGCTACAACTGTTTAGCATCATGATGTCTTCTTCAATTCACCTTATGTTACATCTTTAAACTGATGCGGTGACAGTTTTAACTATGATGAATGGATGTGATTAGGAATATATGAAAGATGACGAAATGTATATTCCAACAAAGGTAATAAAAACTGTTTTCGTGATTAGGAGATAAGTTATAAGTGTTCATCTGTGCTGTAGCTCAATGCTTATGGCAATTCTCTCTAAGTTACATCTTTAACGTGATACGGTGGCAGTTCTAATCATGATTAACGGATGTATTTTAATTACGCTTGTTGGAAAAGATACGTCTCCATCTTTCATGTAAGCCTAATTATATCCATTTATCTTAATTAGAACGGCTACTGTAGCAGTTTAAAGATGTAACTTGTGATAAATAGACGCAAAAAACACAGTGCTACATCGTAGAAAAACTGCCGTAGCTTAGCACTAATTACAATAAATCGTTTTAATTACCCTTGTTGGAAAACATAAATTTCCTCCTTTCATCTAAGCCAAATTATATTCATTTATCTTAACGAGAACGGTTATTGCAGCGCATTAAAGACGTAACTTATAGTAATTAGACTCAAAATGCGCATCACTACAACGTTGATAAACTGCAGCAGCGTAGCTCCCAATTTCAATAAATCGTTTTAATTACCCATGTTGAAAAATACACATCTCCACCTGATATCTATGTCTAAATACATGCATTTATTTTAATTAGAACTGCTACCGCATCACTTTAAAGATATAACTTACGGTGAAATGAAGAAAAATGCAGTGGTATAGCATAGAGAGACAACCGCAGCTAAAACCCCTAATTACTAACACATGCACTACGGATTTGAGGTGGTGTTTTTGCTAGTTACTAGTCATTGCAAAACGAACTCATTTTTTTGAGGAATAATTCAAATCTGCCCTACTCTATAAGTATATTTTAAAATTATTGAAAACACTTGAATTTTGCCACCATTTTGGCCACCATCTTGGATATCTTGTTGGGTGGAGTCCTGGCTCCTTTTTAGATCATTTTTTTTTAATTCGGCAGACCTTAAAACCTAGCAATTGACACCAAACTTACATACATTGGTAGGATTTTGAATTTTTGTATTGTAAAGCGGCCATTTTAGAACGCCATTTCAGCCAGATTTACGAGAAGTGATTTAAAACTTATTTTTCATAACCATCCTGAAAACGTCTTTTAAGTCTTACGTAAAGTTTTGTTTTTAGGCTTTACGCACTAATCGTATTACTTTCAAAGTACCACAGTTTGTTTATGTCCCCTAACCAAAACTGAACTGCAAAGGATACATGCAACGCAGTAGCTTTTGCCTCTCCCGCTTGTGACGCTGGTCACAATTAAACATGGTAACACATTACGAATGATCCTGTGTAAGATGGTGAAGTTCCCACGCCAAGAACGCCTCAAACTCCAGCAATATTTCTTTTGCATGTTCTTGTGTTTATGGAGTGGTGCTGAAATCCATTTAGGTCTAAGTAGGCTACATGCCAAGTTTTATTCGATCTGGTAAGTGGTTCAAAAGATATGGTCTGAGCAAGCCGACATGTCATAGCCTACCAGATAATAAATGTCTTCAAAGGATTTGCCATTTAAAGAAGTAATACCAGTACAAAAAAAAGGCTGCTGGCAAGTTTCTGGTCCCAACTACAAACACTCAGTTGGAACTAAGTGATCGCAGGTGGGAAATTAGAGATATCGGCAGTTCTTATGCGACCTCATAATTAATTACAAAACAGATAGTGTTAAGGGTTAGTGTCCATCAGGGCTTAAATTGGCCAGAAAGGTCCATAACTCTATTCCGGTTGCTTTAAGGCCAGCTATCGTTTAAAATTGTCACGTCCATAGCAAAGTTAGTTAAATTATTACAAAAACAAAATAACAACAAAATGCAACCAAATGCGTAGATATACAGCTTCATCAAAAAATTGACAATCTTAAAATAAAAGAAGCAGGATAAATATATAATGTTAGGAATTTTCAGAAAGCATTTAACTAGTATTTCTTCAAAACTAAACCTGTTTATCACCAATGGAGAATGAATGGGAGAAAGGCGTAAATGAATATTCCGTTACATGGGACTCTGAGGCTGTCGGTTGCCCAAGCAAGAGGGAAGCTGTGTGTTGTGGCGAGTGGCAAACAAGTCGATCCATGGCTTCCCCCATTCGCTGTAAAAGCACTGACAGATCTTGGTGACAGTTTCCACTCTGTTGTTGGGATTTGGTCTGACCAAGATAACTCGTCCTCCAGGACTTCACGGATCCTGTGATGTGGCAGGGCAGGAGAGTTGAGAGTTTGACAACGATGGAAAATTAATGAGACTTCCATCATCAATTTCTTCGTGTAGGTTCCACCTCCTCGGCCAGCGTAAGTGATTACCATTGTGTTGTCCGTCATCATGGAGATTGTCTTCCCTTAAAGATGATCTGCCCACGTGAGAACAGGGTAGAAGATGGCTCACAGTTCGAGGGTGTTGATGTGAAGATACGTTTCTTGAGGTGACCAGATACCTGCAGGTGTTAATCTTCCATGTGGGCACCCCTTCCGACATCGAGGCATCTGTGAACAAGTGAAGGTTGGTGATAGGGTTCAGAACAGGAACTCCTATCGTCAAATTGGAAAAATGAAGACACCATTCCAGTGTTGTCCAAGGTAAGTTGGTGGCAGAGATTTGGTCTTCCCAGGTTGTTTGAGGAAACCACTTTTCCTTCCTGAACCAGTACACGTATTCTCCAAGAACCCAGAGGCACTAGTTGGGCACATGAGTCCAGTTATCCAATGCTGGAGCCTAGTTCTCGGGTTGACATGCTCGCCGTTTGGCAGAGACCAGTCATGATGAGGTGAGTTCCAGGATACGTTCCGGGAAGAGACGAATCAGGAATCAGTCCAAATCGAATTCTGCCCCCGAGAAACACGAAGGACAGCGCCAGCTGGAATCTTGACTACAAGATGTTGACTCCTAGAGTGAGGCTGAAGTGAAAATTTTTGAGAAGTCGACTCACCGAATGGTTCCGAAGTACCTAATCATCCAGATATGCATGTGTCCGGATTTAGTAGCTGTGAAGGTAGCGTACAACTGGATGAAGAACTGATGTGAACACGTGTGGGGCTGTGGACAGGTCAAATAGAATCACTTCTAAGTGGTACTGGTACATATCGCAATAGGTGTAAGATGGAGGGGTGGAGGGGAATATAGCGGCAAGCATCCTCGAAGTCCACTGATGCAGTGAATTCCTCTTGCTAAAGTGGTTCCCTTATCGACGACAAGGTTTCCATCTGGAAGTGAGACCACGAAAGGAAGGAATTGAGGTTGAAGATGAAACATGTTCACCCCGTTTTTCTTCGGGATAACCTGAGAAGGGCTATTGAGGCACAGGGCTGGCGGAGATAGCCGAAATGCTCCTTTCTTCATAAGCTTAGGTACTTCTTGCTCTCACATCTGGTTGGGAGGAGAATTTCGAAATTGTGGGAAAAAATTCTCGGACCTGGACTTGAAACATAAAATCAACCTTCACCTATCAAAATCTCACGCTATTTGGTCTAGGGCACGATTCTCACTTTACTTGGTTAGTAATAATTGGCCTGGCTGCGATGCTTCAATTAGCAGAGAAGGCCCAAACAATCCCCCTTAAGGTCCCAGGTTCATGAAATTGGACAGTGCAAAGAGAATGCCTACTCTCCTGCAGTTTAGTGCCGACAGACCCCCAATAATAAACAATGAAAATTCCGGCATTCAATAAAAACCTGACCAGGCTCATCAGAAAAAAAAGAATTCTAGAACCTTTTCCCAGTTTCAAATCCAGAGTAAAAACTTAAATATAAGATGCGTGCTTCAAAAATCAGACTAGGATACGAAAAACTTGCATTAAAGTTATTTGTATTAGCTAATTAAAACATATGTCTCACACTTTCCCAGATTTCAGTGTTATTGACAAAACCACAAGTTTACATGATGTCGGTTGTAGAGAAGTTAAACATAACTATCAGTGCGTAAGACTAAAAATAAACTCTTCCGACAAAGAGTAAAAGAAAAAAAACATTCAATTGTTCAGTAACAAAACAGATCCCCAATTAGATCAACTATGAAAAAGAGCCCATTACTCCACTTTTTGAAAATAACTTGGCAAATGACGCTGAAGATTTGAACAACTTGAATGTTGAAAAGACTTGGATTGTCAAGACTCGACGAAAACTTTGGAGTGGTAAAATTCGTGAGTGAAACTTCAGCAGAGTGGAATCCAAAATCTTTAATAGGATGTAAGCGATTTTGATTAAAGATGTCGCATGAAAATTACGAAAACTACAATTATCTCTCACTTTCATAAATAAACACCAACCACAAAAGCTGAAAACTACGCTTGAAAAATTCACAAAAGAAAATTTCGGGTGTTGAACTCTTAATTAAACGCGGCCGAACTTTAAGTTCTAAACTAACTTTTAGGTTACTGCAGACAACTGAACAACTAGGTCTACTTTCAAAGATTGTTAAAGTTAGTGCAAATTTCATAAAATGCGAAAAATTAAAAACACGATAGCCAAACCCACTACACAATTAAAATTTAAATCACAGCACTTAAGTTTAAATGACGAGTGTGATTAAAACAAACATGCAATCCGGTTACTGCGTTAACGAAAGCCATAAATAATCCTCAAATTGCCAATCACAGGAACGAACTTTTTCCATTTGAGTTACATATTAAAATTGTAAAATGCAGATGCGAATTCAAAACTCATGCTTAAAACCAACCCCGGACCACACAGCAAAACTAACACAATAAATTCGGTGGCTTTCAAGGCTAAATAAAGTTTTGTTTAAAAATCGTGAAGAGAAAACGAAATTGTAAACTCAATGGAAAATTCCATTTGAAACACATGCTTTCTTTACAATCACTCTTTCGTTATACAATTTAAAAAACAGACAAATTATTCAAGCAAGGTTAGTTTTAAATGAACAATGGCTTACGCAATACTTCTTAACCAAAAACTTAAGAAGGAAAATTCACCATTACCCTCGTTTATAAATAACTTAGTTCACAAATTCTGAAAGTTACTGCATCCCAGACATGACTACACAAAACCAACGCCCATCCAGAGTACTGGCGGCCGTACTCCAACCAACCAACTCTACCACACTTCTACAAAACCACTGATCTGCGTTTCAGAATGGCAGTGCGTTTAAATGTATACTTGCAGGTGATTTGCATGTTAGGAGACAACAAACCACGTCACAATAAAAATCCACCAACATTCAAACCACACCACTAGCTCCACACAACCAAAGATAAAACTATTTGTTACAAATAAATTAAATCCTTCTGCACTCAATACAAACGACATGTGAAACTAAAATTAAATCAAAAAAAAAACAAAAAACATCGTTAATATTACACAATCAAAAATTGCAGCAAAGCCAGCTAAGCCAGAAGGGAGCAGGGAGCGGAACACACGTCACCCAACCGCACCGGACAACTTAGCGATGGAGAACAAAGGTGAGCCCGGTCTACCCACAGACTTGACGAGAGCCAATGCGTGTCAGAGACATGCAAGATCGACCAAAATCCCACAAAGCCATGATAGCGCTGGAAAAGAGGCAAAAGGTTTGAGGTAACCGTTAACAAACGAATAAACGAAAGAATGAAGGAATCCTGAGTGACGGCTTCCCAACTTTTCGCATAACGGTGAAGCCTGCTCCTCCTCCTCCCCACCTGACGGAGAAGGGGTGCAGGTTGTGGGACCAAAAAGTCAGGATCGAGGATGGGAGCCCCGACGACCTCTGCCGTTGAAGCCTCCTCTCCCTCTTCGGTTGAAACGTCCACTGTGTCCGCGATTGTCATAAGATTCATCTTGATGTGAAAGAGGCTGTTGATCCTGGTGGGGAGCATTCTGTCGGTTGGCGTTATTGCCCTTACTTTCGTGGCTCAGTTGGTAAGGGGGAAGGGAAGCCCCATAGACTTGCTGAAAGGGACCGGTTTCGTATCGGTTTTTCTTTCCTCTTTTCTTTCCTCTTGTTACTCTGCAGCCACATTAAGAAGTTGATTATTGAACCGCAAAGATGAATTATTGTGGATAGAAAGAATTTGCAGATGGCCGACGGCATCAACAGGAATGTTAGAGGCTGAGTCTAAGTAATAGCGTCACTCAGCCAGTAAAAAGAGTTAGACAACAACCCGAGTTGAAGGCAGCTTCTTGGAAAGAACAGGCTCTCTTGATTATTGCAGGCAATCTTCCAAGATGCAGTCTCGTCAAGAGGAGGGGAGTTCAGCAAGGTAGGTATACCCTTAAAGTGGGGGTGGATGCAGAGTGGGCAATGTCAGAATGAGACCAGGCACGAAGACACCAGCAAAGGAGGTTTCAGCCTGTTTCAAACGAATGCGAATGAAAGTGGGTGCCTTTAAAGAAGCGTTAAATTCCATGCAGGCAGAACTGGGAATGTATTCCAGAGAGGTGCGGTAACGAGCCCTTTTAGGTGCGCCAGGTCCAGAAACTTTGACAAATAAATTCCTCTATTTTGCATCGTGTGGGGAGAGAGGGAGACCAGTCAAATCACTTCGTCTTCTCTGTGAGTTTGAGTTTCCAAGTCAAGTAGACGATGAAAAGCTACATTGGATTGAGGAAGATGGTGCAAGGAAAAAAGAACAGAGTTGTCATTTCCATATGTAGTCCATGGTGGATCTGTGGAATTAATCACTGATTCAGGTTCCTTATCAAAAAAGGTTGACTTGATGGTAATTTGCTGATTGTACAAACTGCTTCCAAGGGCATAAACTTACCTCATCCCTATAATAAATGTCATCGCCATTATTGGATTGGCAGTCATCGTCACTTTTGGAATCCGTGTGGTTACCGTACGTTTATTGTGTGCAGAAGTTGTGGGAGGGTCTGATCAACAAACGAGTGGTCATGTTGATGGAACAACTGATCAGAAGGCTGAAGAGCCGGAGGCTGAATTATCGAATCAGTGATAAGGTAATTGGAGCAAAAACACAAAGAATATCCATCATAAATTGGCGATAGAGCAATATGGCGAATCTGCAGTTTGGGGATTTGGCAATTAGAAGAAAAAACCAAACGTGAGAGAACAGATCGGCGATTATACGAATGATGGATATAGTGAATGCACAAATCGGCGGTAGGTTGTGTAGAAGGAACGCTAAGGCGATTAGTCAAAACAGAGAATGGAGCATCGATAAGAGCGGCATGGGGTGCAATAGAAAGCCACTCGCCAGAAGGGATTAAAAAGTTCTTGTTAGAACCACTACCACATGTAGACTTATTAGTGTTTTGAGAGATGAGGTTTTAGAGTTTAATTTATCTCAGTCAAATTCTGTGTCAATCTGACTATGCAACCGGGATGAACGTTGTCAGAACGTAAAGTGTGCCCCTGACAGAATCCACCACCAGAGTAGGCTTCATCTGTCCACACCGATCGATCAGGGTGCACAGAGGTAGTGGTGTTCGAAGGAACAACCACTCGTTGTGGCGGATAAGAAATCTATCCCGAATCGACAGACGCATTGGGCTGTTGTTGTGATGTATCAGTGATGAAGCCGTTTGTGCTGGAAAAATGCCTGAGGAACTGACACTAACCGTTTGAACCTGAGTGGTTAATTTGGCTTCTTTGTTAAGAAACTACTTACGTTTCCTAAGGCTATTATCTCTTACGTTTAAAACCAGCCGTGGCAGTTGTCTTAACACTCGAAGTACCAATGGTGATTTGGCAACATGGGATGCAGCAGTGGAAACGGAAGACGACATGGCGTGAGGCACGCGTTTCAATCCAGGTAAAATGTTGATACGATTTCCGGAACCTATCATGGCTGCTTCGTCGTCGGCCATCGTCGGCTTTACAATAGCACACACAGATTCAGGTAGGTCAATGCGGAGAGCAGTCATTTCCCCTAAAAGTTTCTGAAGAGTAACACTAACAAAGTTTTTAACACCGAAAGGATCTTCAGAGTCAAGGCTGGGTTGAGTATATAGGATTAGCGGTGTATATGACTCGCGTGCAGGAATGGAGTTGGTGTGGGGGAAATTGCCATTCGAAACCAAATTCAAGTATACAGAAGAGGAATTCTGAGCACAAGGTGATGAACTGACAAATTGTTCACCAGGACTACGATACTTAAAGAAGCCTGACTAGCCAATCTACGTGCTTCGCAAGCGGCCCTTTGATCCATCTTTTTCAAGAGCGTAAAATAGTTTTGGTAAGATTTTCAGAGTGGGTCAAACAGATAGCACAGGGATTGCTGGTGAAGTGGCAATTTCGACACTTTCTACACAACAAGTGCTTGTTACACAGTGTTTTTCGGTGCGTGCACGAAACCTCGTCCTTCGACGTGAGAGCGAAAACGAGTTGAGCAGCCATAGCGCTAAGCACTAAGCACATCCAACTAGATCTGTTGCTCAGACGATTCTGAAGAGTAAGTGTGGAAGGGCCTACTGGGAATCAGTAGAGCTCCACACTGTGGGGAGCCAATGAACCAACTTGGAGTGGTACTTCATTTTTGAGCAACGTTAATATTTACGATGTTAAGCATAAATCTAAAGGTGAGAATTTTTGGATGAAAATTAATACATGAAATATCGCTAACTGATTGGCAAATTGTGCATTTAAACCGCTAATTTTCGTACGTCCGTTTTCCGCTTGTGCGCGCGCGGTTGAAATGTGCATGCGTGAGAAATTTTACAGGCTTGGTTTGTTATTTTACCATCACACTTTAATATTATAATTTTTAGGCAACTTTATTGTACTTTTTATTTGGTGGTCTGTTAGCATGCATCCTTTCGATTTTCATATCGTGTGATTTCAGAAATCCAATCGCAAGTAAATTATTGGTAATCGACTCAATTTAGATTGGGGCATGAGACCTTGGACGAATGACAGACAGCGCCCTCTATGATCCGGTTTTAGTAATGCTTTCGAGTAACGCTTAAAGCGAATGAAAAGACGACGTACGTAGTTGGCCGAATGAGCGAAGCCAGCGAGGTCGAATACTCGACTAAGTTTGGAGTTTGTGGGAAAATCAATCAAGCCCCTGATCATTTCGCTCAATTTCATTGCTTCATACGTTTCCCAGGAAATCCTTACAAAGCTCATTTTCTGTCCTTAGACTTGTTCGTTTCCATGCGTGTCCACTAAGTATCTCTTTAAGCAGTTAACCCTAAAGCTTGTAGCACACTACTCCGTTCCGTACATCACGTCGCAGGCCGTTAAACTTCTGTTTGGATTAAAAGCACGTAAATTAGAGGAGCCGCGTCTACTGCTCCGTCCCGTTCCGTGACGACCCGTTGGTTGACGGACGGGAGTGTCGAGGCAGAATCCTTTCACTCAGTCAAAAATGATCGCATCGGAGAGGTGTACACACCAACCTTCAGCTGGTCGCACACTGCACCGTTCCGTCCCGTTCCGACGACTGACGTCAACGGATGGTCCAGGGCACATTGCTTCCATTACTAACCGTTTTTCAGTCGGCTCCGCTGAGCTTTTAAATTTGAACGCGTCCAAATTGGCAAATGCGAATGTAAAAGGACTTGTAGTGCCCTTGAGTAGGTAATTAAATAAGACGTCGTAGTAAATTAGATATTATTAATTCTTTACGCTCCGGCATGATGACATTTAAGTCCAGAAGGTAACTGAAATAGGTTCGCTACTGTGTTTAGGTGGAGAAAGGTGTTGTGCGCAGGCGCGTGACGGACGACGACGGTCAGGTGTGTACACTTCTCCGATGCGGCAGTTTTTGCCTGAAAGGATTCTGCTTCGACATTCCGGCAGGGCCGTCACGGAACGGGACGGAGCTGTATACGCGGCTCCTTTAATTTACATGCGTTTAATCCAAACAGAAATTTGACGGCCTGCGACGTGACGTGGTGGAACGGACGGAACGGATTAGTGTGCTACAAGCTTCAGTTGACAGCCGTAGGCATCCGTCACGCTCCTGCGCACGACGCCTTTCACCTACTAAATACAGATGCGAACCTATTTCGGTTGCCTTCTGGACTTAAATGAAATCATACCCGGCATAAATAGTTAATACCTAATTTGCTACGACTTTCTATTTAATTACCTACTTAAGATCACTACAAGTCCTTCTTCATTTGCATTGCCAATTTGGGCGTGATCAAATTAAAAGCTCACCGGATCCGGCTGAAACGTTTAGCGACGGAGCAATGTGCGCTGGACCATCCGTTGTCGTCAGTCGTCGGAACGGACCAGGACGGAGCAGTGTGCCATAAGCTTACGTTCATTTTCGAGTGAAAGAAATAGTTGACGTAAAATTCGGCGTCTCCAGTTCGATTTCCGGTTCTGGCATTCTCGTATTAACACCTGAAAACATGAAATATCGCTAGCTGATCTGCAAATCTATAATCTATAATTTAGCCCCTATAACTCTGCATATAATTTATAAATCTACAATTATAAATTATAAATCTAAATCTATAAATCTGAAGTTAAACCGCCAGTGCGTGCACAGATGAACTGCGCGTCCGTGACCACTTAGAGAAATTTGACGGGCTAGGTTTGTTATTTTACCATAAGACTTTATAATCTAATAATTTTTATTCGGCGATCTATTAGTATTTTTACACTTTAGCAGCTTGTGATTTCAGAAACTCAATCGCAAGTAAATTGTGGGTAATCGATTAAATTTAGATTGAGGTTGAAAAACGGTGCTCTCTCTGACCCGATGTTATTAATGCTTTATGCGTTCACAGCTTCCTTGTTTGTTTAAAAGGCTTAACGTTTGAAATTCGACGCGTCGTCCAGTTAGCCACCGATTCTGTCACACGTCGCGCTGCGAACACCCCGAAAATAAACTGCTCTATAGTAGTAGGCCGACTGAACTGTTGTGAAAGGTACTCGTTACCCGTGATACGCGGATTTTAAACTTAAAACACTACATTGACACCAAATTATTAAAGTTTAACAACAATGGCTTCATGCTACGTACCTATTTTTCACTCGACGACAAAACAAAGCCTCCGGAGGTTTAATTTCATAAATTTCAAACACAAAAAGAATCAAGGTACGTGTGTATTGTACTGTATAATTACGCTACGGCTTTTTCTATTTTCATTAAAAATTGTTAAACGATCCTTTGATGTAGCAGTAAATCGTCCGAAGACGTCAAGAATAGTTACCATTACCGCAAAATAATGTCCGTTAGGTACTGCAACACCGGGAAATCTAATAATGAGAAGATTACCCCGTTTTTGTGCATCCCGCTAACACTAATCAATGCTATGATTTGGGGTAGTTCGTACTTCGTTCTTTCACTTCAGCGCACCTCTTGGACGACGCGTCTTGCATGCTACGGGAAACCGAGCGTTAAGCCTTGATGCTGCGATGTGTTAAACCGTAACCAGACAGAAGAAAATTTGATACGAAGCAACGTGCCTACAAGGTCAAAATTTTTGAACTCTAGTCGTGAGTCTGGCATTTATTGAGCAATTTTGACGTCTTTGGTAAACCATCTTGCGACACATGCAGCCGCGAGCAGCACGTCGCTTGAAGCCCTGGCCAGATAGAAGGAAATTTCGTGCGAAGAGATGTGTTACTATCTTACTCTATCTTACTATCTTACTCTATCTTAGTTTATAGAGGGCGCCATGTGTTTTATGTGGGTATTTCTATTCAGTTTTCAGCCTAAAATTAAACTAAACTAAACGAAACTAGCTTGATTTTAATTATTATTTAGCCTAGCTTAGTTGTAATTTAGTTTACTTTAGATTTGGGCTGAAAAATGAGTAAAAATTATCAGCTGGAACACATGGCGCCCTCTGAAAACTCGGACTGAACTAATGGGGACCGATCAAACGTGTTTCAATAGGGACTTTTTAGAGTTACAAATACTCCTCCAAACCCTATAAATTCTTGCTACTAATAAGGTCAAATTGCTGCATTCACGTAGTGAGTGTGACGTTTATTGACCGATTTTGACGTCTTTGGTAAACCATCCATGGCGCCGCGAGCATCCAATCTGGTTAGGGCTTTAGGCCTAACGCGAATGAAACGGCAACATAGCAGTCACGAGCGCAGCCGTTGCTGGCCATTAGTTGACTAAGCGAGCGAAGCCAGCGGGGTCAAATAGTAGACCGAGTTTGGGTTTAGTGTATTTGTCTGTTTGGAACACGATTTTGTTTTGATTTGGTTGAAATTTCGTGACAAGGAAGCTTCGATGTACTGCAAGCAGTGAAAAAAAAAATAAACCACTATTACTGACAATTTCATACGTTACTTCTTTTATCACTTATACACCAAATGTCTCATGTAGTGGCAGGGCTATCCAGATGCACTTTTAGAGATCGGTTTGTTGGATTTGTTCGCAAAGCACTGGGCAGAATCCATATAGGTGAAGTGGTTGCATAATACTATATACTGAATTAAGTTTTACAACACGACGGACAACACATGTATTGCAGCATCACTCGCTCGGCCCAGTAGTTGTTAACTTTAAAACTCAATTTAGCTTTCTTTATTCTCAATCCTGCTTTTTTAAGTCTTCTAGATTTTGTCTGTCGGTCCGTCCGTCGCCTTTTTCATCGGTAGTCGAGTAGACTTTGAAAAACAACGGCAAATTAAAACATCGTTGCTTTCTTAGAGCAGATAAGCTTTCTCGATGTAAATTAATGAAATAATAACATTTGATCGTCGCATTTAACCACTACAGGAAGACACGCAACCGTTAAAAAAACAACAAAAGGATTTAGTTAACGACACACATTGATTCGTTACCACGGCAACGTGAAGTCTCGACACCAAGTATATAGCATGAATAAATTGGCCTACGGATCTCGTAAGCAATTCTCCGTTAGCTGCTTCTTATGTAATAAAAACGGCAGTTAAAATTAGGCCTATGAAAGCTGACAATTACAGCTATAATCTGAAACTAGGCCTAAAGCGTAACACATTTTTCACCGGCAATTATGATGGTTCCGACTTTTATATTATGTAATAGAGATCGCTGCTGCAGTGCGTGGCAGAGTGGGGGGGGGGAGGGCGCCTCAACATTTTCCTTGGAGATGATGTCATGTTTTATACCAGCGGCAGCATTTTAAAACAAACCGTTTAGAAACAAACGATTTAACCATTCGCTTCAGCGTCCAAAAATGAGTAAGGACTTTTTTTTTTAAACCGGAAGTATGAAGTGGAAGTGGCGGAAATGTACAATAGACCGAGTGCGACTAATTATAGTTGCAGAAGCCGCTTGATTTTTTTTTCTTTTCGCAATTAATTAGGGAGAGAACATTATCCACAATTTTCTGGCCAGATCTCACTACACACACGCCGAGACAGACTTGTTTGTGATTGAGTGAACAATTTCCTTGCAACAACGCCTATAATTTTGGAATTTGAGCTGTCACAACATTGGCTCGCTTCCCGCCAATCTTGCGCTCATGACGCCATTATGTTGTGCAAACGGGAGACATTTATTTGAGACAGAAGCAGCTGCTCGGCGCATCTCAAATTGGGACAAAAATCTCGAGGGAAAATTTGGCATAGGGCTTGACATTCATTCATTCATGCAACATCTGGTTTACGTGCCTTTGATGCTTCTGCCGGCCTCTTCTGTAGGTTTTGTGATTAAAAATGCTTGAATGTTTAAGTTATGCATTCCGACTCCAGCCTGTATTTACAATACTCGTAAAAAATGTATGGTACTATAACGGTAACGGGATTTTTTTTAAGACGCCGGTTTTTCACTGTATGACTCCAACGTTACGTGTTAGGCGTATTTAGTGTCGCCATCGATACAAGAAAATCTCGACCAACGTTTCTCGACCCTCGTTTTTCGAGAGATGGGAAAAGGTCGAGATTATCTTGTATCGGTTGCAACACTAAATACAACTAAGTCCCTAAAAATTAATTAAGTGGTTCTCAGTAGTAATACTAAAAAAAAAAAAATTGACGCCAGCGGGCGGTGCTTTTTTTTACTTTTTATTCTTCATTTGTCAGATGCAGGAGATGGTTTTTTTTCTTTTTAGTACC
>JAHWFP010048021.1:0-15000 GCA_023313725.1 Lithobius niger | reverse complement strand
ACGAGAAGCCAAGAGAATTTAAAATTAAAGGATGAGACGAGAAGCCACGAGAATTTACAATTAAAGGTCCAGACGAGAAGCCATGAGAATTTAAAATTAAAGGTCGAGACGAGACGAGAAGCACGAGAATTTAAAATTAAAGGTTGAGACGAGACGAGAAGCACGAGAATTTAAAATTAAAGGTCCATACTAGACGAGAACCAAGAGAATTTAAAATTAAAGGTCGAGACGAGAAGTCACGAGAATTTAAGATTAAAGGTAGAGACGAGAAGCCACGAAAATTTAAAATTAAAGGTCGAGACGAGAAGCCACGAAAATTTAAAATTAAAGGTCGAGACGAGACGAGAAGCCACGAGAATTTAAAATTAAAGTTCGAGACGAGACCAGAAGCCACGAGAATTTAAAATAGGTCGAGACGAGACCAGAAGTCAAACAAGGAAACAATCACTGTAGCGAAGATAGCACAGTAATTAACAGCAAAAGTCTATGCGTGCGTTGCATTCATTGTACCGTCCAGATTCAAGCATACAAATTCGGTGTACCATCCAAATCACCGCAACGGTAAGTGACAACTCACTTTGTATTGTTCTGAGCGATAAGAGAGGAGCCACCTCGATGTCTACGTATAGTCTCTAACCGACCGCAATGTTGAAGAGCTGACTTGCCAAAATGCGCAGTTACACGCATTTGTCAGTGGCAATTTTTCGTTTGAGCGCTCACCTTTACGGTAACGTAGGGCTGACGTCATCCATTGATCGTGTACTATCGGACGTCGGTTTTTCGCTCAGAGACCTCGTTAGAGGTTAGTACACTAAAAACGTTGTAAGTAAATTCTATAGAGCATAATACCTTTTGTCCTTGCAGTGTGCAACTCTCCCACCCACATGCTCGAATTTCGTCGGATCAAAATTGAACAAATGTGTCCTGGTTTTTGAGGAGATGTCGCCGAAGCGATTTACCTTCACTCGTTTTTTGGGCACAACCGCACTAAACTTATTAGTAGCCGCACAAATCATTAACTTTTTACTAAATACAAGTAGCAAGTAGTAGACCAAAAATGTATTTAGTAGTGAAAGTCGACAATTTCAATACATTGGATAAAAGGTCATTGGTCCCAGCTCAAAAGTCCAACAGGTAAATACAGAATGCTAACATTACAATTCTGGGATGACATTAATACAGGAACAGCCACAGTTTATAGGCCAAATAGCTGTTTTACGAGCAGACGAATTAGGAAATGTGCACACTACATTCTGATCTTTTTGGGTGTGATACCTCAGTCAGCCGCACACGAGTTTCAACAAAAAATATCCTCGAGTGTCGATTCAACAAACACATGCAGAATACACGCATTACAAGTATGGGACAACATTCACAGACGCGTCGAATAGTCACAAAATACATAATCGACTAAACCGTATTTAAAGAGGTGTAGTGATAAGGAACCTCCTCGAGCGAAGCGATACGACGCCAACGGGTGAGCGAAGCGAGTGATGTGGCCAGTCAACTGTTAAAATTAGGAAAGACAAAAGAAAACCCGAGTGCTTTATCCATCACACGGCTTCGAACTGTCTTCAGTACTAAAACGTTGGTGGGGGCCACCATATTACCACAATAAATCAAGTTAATTCATTTCTTCTCAAAATATCCTAAGATGCCACCCACTCGGCTGCAAACACAAAACCACGATCCCCAAATCTTGAATTCCTGTCATCCACCATCGAGTGACGTATGTCTTATTTATCTGATGAAAAGTGAATTTGGAGCACAACAACCTTTGGCTCGAAAAAGAAAAGCGCTTGTAGCGTGACAGACAGACAGCCTTGACGAAAGAATGTCACGTGCAATTACCGTCAAATACGACGCCAAAAAAAGATAAAAAGAGAAATATTTAGCTTCGAAAACCGTTAGTATTTTGGTTTGATGGAAAACGGATAAGACTTTGGGTTTGTTGACTTCAAAGAGTCTTGACTGCCCGACAAAATTTACCTTATAAGACTCAGTCCTCTAAGATTTACATTTACCTTTTCAAGAAGAAAATTGCAGAAAAATCCACTGAATAGTAAATGCAGGCTGTGATAATTCATAACTTGAAACCGATCTTCCAACCTGTATCCCTTTTGCAATGCAGTTGATTTTTTATAGTTCTTCTTCATGTGGTTTGTGCAGTAATTCTTAATTAAATAACTATCCACCAAATAAATCTGATTCCATCACTCGGTTTCACGTAGCATGTGAGCCGTGTCGTCCAACGCTGTCAAAAATTGCCGCGAGGCGCCGCGCTGAAACCGCCCATATCATACCATTGATTAGTGTTGGCGGGATGCACCAGAACGTGGTAATCATCTCATTATCAGATTTCCCGGTGTTGCAGCACTAAACGAACATTATTTCAAGGTAACGGTAACTATCCTTGAAATCTTCAGACGATTTATTGCTACGGCAAACGATCGTTTCATACATTTTTAATGAGAATAGAAAACGCTGTAGCGTAATATACAGTACAATTATGCACACGTACCCAGTGGCGTTTACAGATTAGGGTGGGCCCCTGACACAGTAGTACAGGTGGTCCCTGTGCGGGAGGACATTGATAATGTGCGGTCCAGAGGGGGTCTAGGGGGATGCACCCCAGAAGTTGAGAAATTTTTTGAAAATACACATTGAAATTATGCAAAATCCTTAACTCTGGACCCAATATATTCAGCAATGGTTTTAAAGCTTTACTTTTAGTTTGCTTGCATTTGGTGGGTGAGCAGGGGCCCCCAACGCAGGTGTACACGCCATTGCACGTACCTTGGTTCTTTTTGTGGTTGAAATTTATGAAATTATACCTCCAGGGGCTTTGTTTTGACGTCAAGTGGACGAAGAGGTACGTATCAAGAAGCCATTGTTATTAAACTTTAATAATTTGGTGTCAAAGCAGTGTTTTAAATTTAAAATCCGCGTATGCCGCATCACGAGTATACCTTTCACTCAGTCCACATGTTGGAGCTATTTCTTTTTTTTTTTTTGGCGTGTTCGCAGCGCGACTGGTGGCAGAATCGGAGGCTAAGTGGACGACGCGTCGAATTTCTATTGCCAAGCCTTATAACATAAAAGGAAGTCACGGTGGTAGAAAAGTAAATTTGACAGTGCTATTTTGAAGGCAAGTTTTTCACCAATCAACAGTATCTCAAAATATGAATTTCCGAGGGAAAGCAACAATTCTTTCTAAGAGATTTTATTCATTCTTTGGAGGGACAACAAAAAGGGAGGTTTTTCTTTATAGACAGGACGCACGTGCTCCCCTTTTGTTGTCTTCTTCGGTGGCCTTTGCTTTGTTCAGCCACGCGAGACTCACGAGAAAGTTGGAGATTGACATCGGACGAGGAACGCCAGGCACGCGCCACCAAGTCAGAAAAGATACCTATCTTCTTGTAGTGCAACATGACATTCTCTTTTCTGGCTGGAGACTCAAACTTATTTGGTTTTACGATGCAGGAGTAGGCCGCGGACAACTTTTGTGATGGTTTAGGAATAGGGATTGGTCTCCTCGGAAGCAACGTATAGACAAAAGCAAATTATGGACACACAATTGTCCAATTGGCAATTGTTGTTGTCTGGTTTTATATACTTTTGGTATAGAGCAGTGACACGACGTAGTATTATTGTATATAACTCTATGCTGGAGCCTTAATGGGTTAGCTGCAAGGGGCACTGCAGAGAGAAACAGAAGGGCGTCATACAGAAGCCGATGCTGTTAAGAGTGATTTCTTAGACCTATAACGCGCGATTTTTGTTGTTGGAGAAAACAACGTTATTTTAAGCCTAAGACATCCGCTCTTCCGTTGTTTTTCCCTCCATTTTTATGTAGTGCACCTTGTAGTTATGCCCTCCAAAACCCATACTGATGCCAATCTGGTGCCAATATGGCGGCAAATGTCTGCTCTATACTCGGGTGGTACACTAAAAATCTGCGTGGGTTAACTAGGGCATATGTAAGACAGACAACTGTTGTGTAGACTATAACTGGAGAGACAAGTTTACTTGGTGAATGGTGAGGCTTTTATATATAGGATTTACATTGGTCATGTGACCTGCATGGTCACATGCTGTATGGAATAGTAATGATTACAATATGACATAGCTAACCTAACAGTGAGTTAGGAAAGTCTAGGAAGATTAACATATTGACCCTAACTTGAATGCACCATTGTGGTGTCTCACTGACGACACCACAATACAGAGAACGAAATAAAAAACCAAAAAAACAAAAATTCTTAGCCTAGCTGAAAAATAAAAATATGATTATTTCGAAGGCAAGATGTTTTTTTTTTAGTGCACTGTCTAGTTTTAAGAAGTTACATACTATTTCGCTTTCAAAGAAGAGAAAATAAACCTTTTTTGGAAAGCTGAGTAATAAAAAAAAATCAGGATGAACAGGATCAAGCGATAAATTAAACATTGAACGAAGCAGGTCTGAAATTTGACTGCTTGAAATTCAATTGGAGCAACCATAATTGTTTTTCTTTATTACAATTCTTGATTAAATTGATGAGTAAACCATTATGTGTTATTTTCTTTGTCAAGCGACCATTTCGTAGCTATAACGCTACGCGGCAACTGTTAACATCTGACATCTAGCATATTGGCTTGTTACAGATGTAGTGGTTAGAATTGCACCGGTTTCATGTTGTGGCTCGTCAGTGAGGCACCACAACGGTGCATTCAAGTTAGGGTCAATATGTTAAACCTTCCTAGACTTTCCTAACCCACTGATAGGTTAGCTATGTCATATTGTAATCATTACTGTTCCATACAGCATGTGACCATGTAGGTCATACAAAGGATCATAGATAACTCCGAAGATTGATAACCAATCTTTTCCTATTAAAGCGGGCTTGTACAATTTGGAAACTAAGGCATCCAACTGTTCAGTTTGTCCTTTGACATTTACTTTAGGACTGACAGAATATATTATGTTTTCCACTCCATCAGTGTGTGAGTGGATAGAGTACGGACTGAGTTTTAATGGACAATCCGCAAAATATTTCTTGTGCCACTCAATAGGGATTATTGTAGCGTCCGCACTGCAGCTATTCTTCTGGCGGAATGGCATGAAAGAGAGCCAGGAGGGCTCATCGGTGTTTCCTTGGCAGTATTACCGCATGTTCAATCAGGGGCATACTGAGAGGGCCATTTATGCTCGGGAATTAATTAACATAAATGTCCTATCTTGTGGCATTTCGTAGAAATCAGACATCATGAAAAAAAAAATGTAGGCCCCCGATATGCCCTCGAAGCATAGTACCCACGGGAAACCTCCCGTTTTCCCGTATCGCCAGTACACCCCTGTGTTCAGTCCCTCGTTTTGGTTCGCGATCCCATGCGGCCAATTGTGCAACGACTGGTCATAACTGTTATACCCCACGTTAAAAATACGTTGTATCGGTTTTAGCCTAATAAATAAGTGAGAAAAATATCACTCGTCCTATGATTAGTCCAGGCACGCGGCAGTTTCGCATGAAGCAGCGTTGGTCGCCCTTGAAGCAAGGAAGAAGATTGCTTCTTCAAGTCAAGATCGACTGGGGTAGAAATCATGTGTCTCCGCCTGGTGTTTCAACGCCCATTCACACGCGTGCCTGAAAACTGACGCTTCTTTGCATTGCTGCAGTGAAATAAGAGTTTGGCAAGGTTGGATCAGCTGGCCTGGAGCCAGGAAACGAACACCACAGCTTCTCCCCCATCAGATGACCCAGCGAGTTAGGAAGCGTAAACATACAAAAGGGGGCAATTTGAAAAACGAAAACCTCTTAAATGTTCGTTTCCTGGTCGTTATTAGATTACCAAACAAAAAGAGTCCTATTTATTTCCAAAACACATTCGCACCATCTTTCCGTTTTTTGATGGCCCAACATGATAACCCATCACATGTTGCCAAGAATATAAGAGTTGTAGCCTGCTCTTTTTTTTCCCCTCTCCTCATTTCTTTTCCGTTTCTTATATTTAGCCGTTTCTCATCTTCTTTAACACATCTGGCAGTCACACATGCGCACACTTGATCAACAGTTTTCACACATTTTCTCTGCCGCGTTTCGCATCTCATTTTCAGGAGCGCTCATTTCCTGCGCACAGCAGCTGCTCTTTTAATTCCGCGCCCTTGGCCGTTACTAAAACCATATAGCATTATTTTTTTACGTTTCGTATCGCATTCACTATAGGCACTGTCGGTGCACTATTCTCAGAGGCAGCAACCATCCTAACAGTGGCTCGTCCAGGAATTTATTTTGGCGGGGGCAAAACAAAATATGAAAATGTGTCCGGAAGTTAACGCATTTTTAACAGTTTCAGTGATTTTCCATGCTTTTAGAAGCTTAATTGGCGAAATTTTCTTAATGGCAGTAAATTCTTTACGTATTTGTTCTGCTTCAATGCAATAATTTTTCGCACTGGGGGGGTTGGGGCGGGAAAATGAGAGAAAACACTGGGCTGGAGAACGAATTTGGGTTGTTGAAAGCATTTTAATATAAACCAACGTTGCCCTACTTGAGGCGAAAAAGATGGGCCTTATGATGTCAGTAAAAAATAAAATCGAGGTTATTGCAATTGCTCAGTTCTACTGTTAATCTCGGGTCTTGGGAGGGGCAAGTGTCCCCTTTGCCCCCCTCTGGGTGTGCCACTGGCCTGTCTCCTTCGATGTAAAAATACCTATACAGGGTGGCCCACAAAAAACTGATGTCCCAAGTTTTTTTAAGTCCAACTTTTCTAGTTAGCACCCCTCATAACCAGGAGAGGACAGAAATCAAAGCTAATTATAGGAGAAGATTTCCGTCCTCTCCTGGTTTTGAGGGGTGCTAACTAGAAAAGTTGGACTTAGAAAATGTTGGGTGGTCAGTTTTTTGTGGACCACCCTGTACAATAAGGCCCTGCATGGCTAAGGACCGAAAACCGAGAGTATGAATCGGATTCATTACAGAGCTTCAACGTGATAAGATTACCAGCTCCAAACGAAAGAACATTAATACATTAGAAAATTTCAATAAAGGACATTAATTGATTTGATTTATGCACGAGCCTAAAGGTCTACAAACCACGCGCTCTATCTTAAGGGCGCGTTTACGCAACAAGTCCTTCTCGCTCGCCAAACGCTATTTTCTAGTCAACCGTTATTTGTTTATAATTAGTTTCCCGTTTCTACTAAATGAATGCGGTTATAGATAACAAATTAAATATATTATAAATAACAACACGGATAAAGAACAAAGTGAAACAGTACTTTTAAACACTGATGTCGTTTCATGTTATTTCCAAAATTTGCTGTTCTTGCTCAAAGAACAGCTTCTAGCAGTGATCAGACGATGGTAGAATAAACAGCTGCTCGCAGCGAGAATTCAAAATCCAACATGGCGTCCATTTCGGAGTTACCGCATCGAAGACAAACCGTCGAATGCCGGCAACCAGATAACAGTCCGCCGTCTTGTACTGCAGTAAAAATTGTTTTCTTGTTGGCATAAATCGACGCTGGTATGTTGCACGCGTCGTACGTTGTATCCAAGGCACGAGGAGAAGATCTGCGTCCGCGTTGTTTCCATGGTTACTACGCATGTCCAACTCTTGCTGCGGTAAAGGCGGGAAGCAGGCAGAAGATTCAATATTAACCAAGTAAGGGCACGTTTACGCAACAACTCGCATTTGCATTCTCGCAGCTAGAAGTTAGAAATCACCTGAAATTCCAACATGGCGGCGGTTTTAGTTCTCCCGCCTCGACACGAAAACAGTCTATAATGTGAGTTCAGATGCGACTGGAGAAATTGTTTTGTCAAGAGGAATTCTGTATCTTATTGGCACAGATTATACTGCAATCATTCACTCAAACGATGTCGGGTTTAGCTAATCCAGGTAGCGTTGTTATTATGGCAACGATAACTTTGCCATCACGATTAGATTCTCGCTGCGAGAATGCAAAGGCGAGTCGTTGTGTAAACGCGCCCTAAGAGCTAGTAAGCGAAAAACTTGTCGTTGTGTAAACCCGTCCTAACGAAAACGAAAACCTCTTAAATGTTCGTTTCCTGGTCGTTATTAGATTACCAAACAAAAAGAGTCCTATTTATTTCTAAAATACATTCGAGGGGGGCAAAGGCATTTGTCCTTCAATCACAATCTAAAAACACAATTCAAAAGGGCTCATAGGGTTTTGTAGCAAGCGTTAATCACTTCCGGTCACCTGCCCGGCGAAGCCCTATGTCTGCAGCACCCGATTTCCCAGATAGTCACTCACCCAAGCGTAAACACAAATAGAAAACAAAAACGAGCTCGTTTAACGTTTAAGGTAAGGTTTAATCATATCAAAAACCAAAATTGGTAAAAGGGGCCGCCAAGTTCCGAATGGTTCGGCCCTTCAAAGGAGTGATATTAACACACCAAAACATTCGCCAACTTAATCGCACCGCTTAATAGTTCGAAGGTTAATGAAAACTAGAACATTGCAATGTTCAAGTTTTCATTCAACGTCCAAAGTATTATTTATTAAGATGGCGAATGTTTTGGTGTGTTGATATCACTCCTTTGAAGGGCCGAACCATTCGGAACTTGGCGGCCACTTTTACCAGTTTTAGTTTTTGATATGATATCAGTATACACATTGTTATTGTCCAAATTTTGGCCGTCCAATGAGAGACGATGCCGACAATACTAACAATGGTTATAACAATATTTTCGTACTTACGCGCCATTCCATGCCATCCCCGTTACATCCCTAGGTTCCAAACCATAAAAGGTACGCAGGTCTCTTAAACCGCATCATAGTTTTATACTCCATAATCCTAATCATAATTGAGTTCGTTTCGTGCTGCAACCATTCGCCCAATTTCATAGCTGGAAGCCTTCCCGTTATCTCGGTACCGATGAATGATCACCCTATGGGATTTAACATGGGGATGAGCGGACTATAGTTAGCTAGCTAGGTAGCAGCTAGTCACACATTTGCAACGTTATTTGAGCGTCAAATTTTGCATTGAAAGCAGCTTAGTTGGCATTCCTACACGAGTTAATTTTTGTCAGGTGGGTCACTGCTCTTGATTTCATCACAATTTAAGCCTTTTATCTAAGTACCTGAAATGTGACCAACTCTGCTTCAGGATATTAGACACTGACGCTATGGCGTCGCGCTACAATGGTTCATAACCTCGACAATTGAATTGATGTGACGTTTGTTGTGATGATTGTTGCCTAACTTGGCGTGACACACTAGCGTGTTTCTAGATATATATTTCGCTCGTGAGCAGACTTAATGATTATGAGGGATTTTTAGGGATCAGGATTAAACAAACGAAGCTTCAACAATCAGCAAGAGGGCGAGGGGGGTCAGAGCACGTTTATGCAACCACTCGCTTTTGCATTCTCGCAGCAAGAAGCTAGAAATCTCCTCCAACTCCACACGGCGGCAGTTTTATGTCTGCCGCCTCGCAACGAAAACAGCAAATAACGTGAGTTCAGAAGCGTTTGGGAAAATTGTTTCGTCATGAGGAATTCTTTATGTTATTGGCACGGATTATAAGACTGCAAGTATTTACTCAAACGATGTCGGATTTAGCTAATCCATTTAGCGTTGTTACCATGGCAATGTCACCTTTGCCATCGCGATTGAGTTCTAGCTGCGAGAATGCAAAGGCGAGTGGCTGCGTAAACGCGCCCTCATTCTTGCCACGGTAGCAAAGATGAGATGTATGGTCACGGACCTTTAGATTCCTGTAATAAATGATCTACCCAAAAACAAAACTTGTTAAGGATTCCCGCCAAGCTTTTCGGTCGTGTGAAGTCGTGATATCAAACGCCAATCACGGCACCAACAATCACTATAATCGCTTTTCATTCTTCGTGCACGTGTTGTCTTTGCTACGGTACCTAACAATTTCGTCTTTGATTGTTGATGGGAAAAATGAAAGAATCCGTGTTTCAGCCAAACGCATATAGTTTCGAATCAAACTAAGCCACGTTGCTAATCTCGAAATTGGCACCTAAACACGATAGAATGGCTTACTTATTTCGTAAATTCGGCCTTTCACAGCTAAGCTGAATTGTTTCAAACTGCACACCAACAATTACTACGGAGCACGAGGTTCATCATTGCTATCTTGCAGAGTGGCCAGCAACAATAAGACCTGTCAATTCAATTCAATTTGGTTTATTTCCGAGCCGTGACCCAAAGTCATGCGCCCGGTGCTAAAAATACAAACCACAAACTACATATGGCTTACAACATAAACCACCTGTCCACTAATACTCGAAACATTCCTACAGTACCAATTGCAAATTCCCAGAGTCCTACATCCATCACTGTCCCATGTAACACAAAAGACACTGGAAACACTGGGCACCGGACAAGAAACCACACTGAGAACACGCAATGTGAGCACTGAGGCCTCAGTATTCATGCAGCCTGGTGCCTTTCTGCGCAGCAGCACATCACAACTGGGTCCGCAGTGGATTGGGGAGCAAAGGCCAGACACACTACAGCAGCACTTGCGTCGCCAGACAAAAATGTACTACATCTCTTAACCGTAAGCAAGCAGACGGACCGGTTAACGCAAGTAGGCTACTCAGCGATGGGGTAACACCAAACCACTTATGGAGAGCCTGTCTCTGCTGGTCATACTTTGAACAAAAGAAGAGAAAATGCTCCGTGGACATTTGACTCCGCAGGTTGTACAGATTGGTGAGTCAACCCACTTAAGCCTATGCTGATAAGCAAGAAGGAGGGAATAGCCTGTCCTTAGCCTGGTGAGGAGCCTATAGCCTTCCACATAGGCATAACATCAAGAACAGCGGTGCTGCAGCACTCTGGGTGCATGGAAAAAGAACTCTACCTGTCACAGCCTGGTGCCACTCGTCATTCCACATCCTCATCGTGCGGCCTCTAACAACGGACCTCAGCATCCTGACCGAGGAAACCAGTCCGACCCCACTTGTCTCCTCACCGGCTGCTTCACGGGCGAGGCCATCCGCCTGAACATTGCCACTGACGCAGCTGTGACCTTTGACCCACCGAAGAACTACGTGCGAGCAGGGCGTAGCAGTCCACAGCTTCCAGCATATGGAGTACAGGACCGGATCCGACAACGCAAGACACTGTACAGCACTCTGCACTTAGACCTGTCTAAGTGATAACAAAACAATAATGAGGCACTGTTTTGCCGACCGATTTGCTTTCTGCCTCTCCTAGAAAACAAAAATGTCGAAACAGCCAGGCTAAAGATTTCAACACCACCCATCCGTACAACGGACTTCAGCAAGCAATACAACAGTAACACAGATTCAACGTTATTGAGGACACTTTTTCTCCATGAAGGACACGTTCCCACATTTTCGTGTTGACGTTTTCTTCGTTACTGGACCCAAGACACCTGATTCAAATGATTTGCAAAGATATAGATATCTGTAATTCCCGCATGGGGAATTCACCTGATTGCTGAAATCGGGTATAAGTTGGTTTCAGTTAAAAGACACAGTCTGCTAGTCGGCCGCCTTTTTTTCATCAACGATCATTTTTTAACAATCGGATGTCTACAATCGGACGATCTACTATTACTTGGAAGCGACAAACTAGCGTGTGTCTAGATGAAACAACAGCTATAGCGGGTTTGAAAGTCGTGTATACTTGAAGCACGAAGTGAGTATATTGCGCTAAGCTTGAAGTAATGAGGGATGTAAGCCAGTTATTGTTATCTTATTGCAATAATGAACCTTCACTCGGATAGACGTTAGGATTCCGCGAGTTTCTTTTTCATGCATCAGTGCAGCAGCTGTAGAACTTTGCTAAATGCCTACGTCACGCAAACCTCACTAGCACTAGACGACCAAAAGAAACAGCTCCATGGCGGTTAGTACATAGAGAGCTATCAAACGTACCGCCCCAAAAAAATGGCCGCTGCCATCTCCGTGCGATTGCCGACATCGTTCAACTCGTTGAAAAAACGTTATCGTGAAACTTTTGATGGCAATCTAAATGAATCAATCTAATTTTATGGTTGTGTATTTATTACTTTACCTACCTGCACCTTTGTGGTTTCAGTTAAATCCGCCATAAGTATAAAACGACGGCCGTATTTGCTGTGAATGATCAATTTTTGTATCGATTGGAAGCAGCCATCTTGTTTCCGCAGCAGATCTATCACATTTTTCGTTGCTGCATGGATGCATTAAGCACTGCACGAAAGGAGGAAAAGAGACGTGTCCGCTACATGCAGCACTGCAAATTGTAGCTAAATTTTAGGAAAAAGAAGCAGTCATTTACCGAAACTGCACGGAAAAGAAACGCACACGGGTTCTACAGGGCTTTACAACGTATATGCAGATGTTTCACTGACGACTGCTATCTTGCTGTTTGCCTGTCTCCCGTCAGGCCAAGATTGTGCAATGTGCAGTGTGCAGAAGGCGTTTGAGCAATGTATTGACAAAGTGCCTTTTGTCACTGTTTCTTAGAGCGGTGGTCTTGTGATCAGTGACCAACACTGACGTCTTCGTCCATTGTGCGACAGTATTGAACTAGGTGTTGTGCCGTAGTTTTGGAGTGCTCAGTGTAGATGGTAAGTGTAGACGTGAGTGTATGACATTGTCACCGCTTAGTACTCAAATAAACAAAATAAAAACAGCAATTAGGTCGTTTAGTTAATTGTTACATTTAGTGATGTATATGTGTTCTTGGTGCTATGGTTTGTCGAATTTACATTTAAAAGTTTTGTTGTAATTTTTATATGTTGGTGGGTAGGGTTGTTGTTAGGTCTCAAACTGTACATATGTTTGATGTTTGAGTATTGGTTGCACTATTAAGATTAGTTTTGTAAAGGGTGCATGTCTTCGGGCCAAAACCCTTTAATAAACACACAACAGTTGCTGACCATTATTGGTATGATTTGTTGGCTGTTTTTTTGTTTTTTTTTGAGAGCACGAACCTAACTGGGTTATCTGCCCCACGACGATGAGAGGGACATTATTGGTCTGAGCTCCGAAATAAAACAAACAAACAAACGGAATCAACAAAAAACCCACGGTGTGCTCTCTCGGGAGTATAGCTACCTCGATCGTTTCTTAAACAGCTTGTGAAAGTTCATTGTTGTAACAAAAGCTAAATTGCCCCTGTCATCGTTGTGGGGCAGATAACCCAGTCTGGGTTCGTGCTCGCTAAAAAAAAAAAAAAAAAACCAAACAATATCATGGATACACTTATGATGGAGACTTTTTGGCCGTCACTATCACTTAAAGTGAGTTTGGAAACGTTAATTAATATGATATTTACTGGGACGAAACAGCAAACGAGCACTGAAACACAAAGTACTGCACAGAAATAAACACAAATATTCAAATTTAAGTTGTTTTCAAGATGTTTTATAAGGAAAAAACAGTTAAAGAATTATCAAATTTAATTAAAATTACAGGATGAGTTGTTGATAAACGAAAATGTGCTTTCAATGAATGGATAGTTTGCCTTCAAAATCATCAGCGGCCTGACTAAATAATGCATCAATATCACCATCCGCCAATAGTTCGTTAATCCCTAAAAATATGATTAGAAAACAAAAACGAACTCGTTTGATGCTTAGGGTAAAGTTTAGCTGATCCGAAGTCAAAACAGCAAAGGAAAACAAATAAACTTTCCTGTAAGGTTTAGATACTGCATGTGTTGCTGTATGTGCACGTGAAACCTTACTGCTGTATCCAACCATTATACACGTAAATACAATTAAAGGGATATACCTCTCAGTGCCATTTTTCTCGATCCTCCACATCAAGTACGGCCCCACAGGTCTATTTCCTTACGTTAGTATTTCCCTTGCTAAAAATCCTTTTTTAAATGTGGCGTCTGGGAGATTTACATTACACTGTTGAATATAATGGAGCTTTATTTACTAACGACCCGTCACTAAATCATGCATTGCGCGCGTACAACAATCATGACGTTTCATCTCTGTGTGTACATCTACTAATTTTCTAATAATTACCATGAGATCTAAAATCTAATAGACTAATGCGGTAAAAATTAAAATTAATTATTCCAATAGCTCGCCGAAGCAAAATAATAAGACATTAGCCTAGAAAATTATAAATTGTAATTTTAAAATACGAGAATCATTCCGGTTTGTGACGACACAATCAGTGGGTTCACGGTGGCTGGACTATTAGGCACAATGCCAATTGAGACAGTAGCTACGTTTTCGTTGCGAGGAACGAAGCTACCGTCTCAGTTGACCTTAGCTGTAGTAAATACGCGGATGTGATCGTCGCGTGGGTGTTGTGAGGCAGGCGGAAGGTTATAAAGCAGGCGGTATGTTGCTTTAAAGCCCTAGCCAAAATTTAAAAACGTTTCATGCCCAAACAAAGGAAGAATAATGTAAGGCTACACACTCGAATACTTTCTTGGCTAAATTTTTCCAGTGTTTTTCATTCACGTCGTCTACTTTCCATTCATCACCCTACTGATGATACGTCATATATCATATTTCAAGCACTTTTCCACGCGTGGAATTTCATCATTACTTTCCATGATACTTCCAGGTTTTCAAGGGCTCGCACGAACCCTGAATAACTTACAGAGCTGTGCTAAGCGCACTAAGACGATTAGTTTTTAAACATTTTCCCCAGCGGTATCGTTTAGCCAAGGAGAATGAACCGGTCATTAGCTGATATATTGTGTGTTTAGTCTGCGTGAAACCTTATTGCGGTAGTCAAATGTTTTACCATTTTTACTTTTGAAAACCATAGATCAGCCAATGACTGGTGCAGTCTACTTAACTGAACGATTCCGCTCTACACGTAATTCAGGATTCGTGCGAGCCCATGTAAACCTGTGGGACAGCGATGACCAGCGCGTGCATCCATCAGCCAACAGGTTGGGGGGGAAATAATTCGGGGACTGAAGCCGTGGGTGTTAGCGTCGGCCAATGTCTGCTTTCGTCTCTTGGGGCGAATGATGATTGGCTGGCGACGAAGTAAAGTAAACAAGCAAATTGGAGCCACACGCGC
>JAHWFP010048020.1:9127-19856 GCA_023313725.1 Lithobius niger | reverse complement strand
CCCGCCTTTTTTGACAGGAATGGTGTGGGCGGAATCACCCCTCCTAAAATTCCATTCTGTGTCCGCTACTGCTTTTGCCTACTTCTAACTAATCCACTTTCTTTTTTTCTTTTTCATCCCTCTTCGCCTTTTTTCACAGGAATGGTGTGGGCGAAATCGCCCCTCCTATCATTCCTTTCTGTATCCGCTACTAATTCTGCCTACTTCTGACCAATCCACTTTTTTGTTCTTCTTTTTCATCCCTCCCCTGCTTTTTTTGACAGGTACGGTGTTGGTGGAATCGCCCCTCCTATAATTTCATCCTGGATCCGCTACTGCTTCTGCCTACTTCTGACTAATCCACTTTTTTGTTCTTATTTTTCATCCCTCCCCTGCCTTTTTTGACAGGCATGGTGTGGGCGGAATGCAAGCAGCTGTGGGAGGAGGGGCTCAAGGCGTACGTGCGCCAGTGGTGGAACTGGCTGGACTTCATTATGCTTTCACTCTACTTGGCTACCTTTTCGCTGCGGGCCGTAGCCTACGTGCAGATCCAGACCAACCGCTACGGGCCTCATCTTATCGAACGCTCTGAGTGGCCGAAGAATGACCCTACCATTATCGCAGAGGGGGTCTTTGCAGTGGCCAACGTCTTCAGCTTTGCTCGTATCATCTACTTGTTTCAAGTAAGAATTTTCTTTCTCATTTATTCAATTTATTGTAGTCTTCAGGGTGTAGAACTGGAACAGAAGCAGAACTGTAAACTGTTAAAAATAACTGGTGCTGAATCACAACCAAGCCATAAACTGATAACCTGTAGCGAATCCAATCTGGCACGATTGGATCATTTTGTGGTTCATGGAGCATTTGTCAACAAAGAGCATGATAATGTTAAAAAGAATCCGTTGGAAAGGAACATGATTTAGGTATTAAACAGGATAAAAATCCATGGGCCCAGATGGGGTCTCATAATCGTTTTACAAAAGATATGTGAAAGAACTTTGTCTACCCGTATCTATAATCCTATATAAATAATTTTACCGTCTGGCAAACTTCCAAAACATTGGAAGAAAGTACGTGGGATTCCTATACTCAAAAATGGCGCGGACCCACTAAATTATGGACCTATATCGTTAACGTTTTATCATGTAGGATTATTGAACGAGTTATAAAAAAAACTGTTAAAGACTGTGTCTTTTGGGCTATCATCAAATGATCAATTAGGTTTCGTACCGCTAAGATCTGCTGTTCTACAATTACTCTTTTGTCTTGACGATTGGACAAAATGTATTGAATGTGGAAATTCGATGGATGTTATATTAAATGACTTTGCGAAGGCATTTGATTCTGTGCCACATCAAAAATTAAGCTCTAAATTAGCAGCCTTCGGTATTGGTAAACATTGTATGGATAAACAACTTTCTTTCAAATAGAACACGACAACAGTATGTAGGAACATCAATTTCTAGTGTAAGTATGGTACTAGTGGTGTCCCACAGGGATCGGTGTTGGGCCCACTATTGTTCCTTATCAATACTAAGTTTGCTGATGATGTGAAATTCTATAATGCCATAAGAGACAAGGAAGATCATACGGCATCGTCCTCGTCCTTATTGGAGCTCGAATTTTGGTCTCAAAAATGGGAATTATCCCTCTCAGGCCCCAAATGTAAAGCCTTCCACAGATCCCGGCTAAAACATCGTTGGCAAAACATCGCCAAACATGCGACACTGCCGACTGAATTAAAAATTTAAAAACCTCTAAAAAGCCAAAAAGAAACCGAGAAGATTAAGCGAGGAAATATTGCACCTGTTGCGCCTACTGGTAGAAACCGTTGGTGCTGAACGTATGTAATGGTCGCAGCTTTGGCCATTTTCGTCAAAGCTCTTGTTATAGAAAGACACAACATGTTCAATTGTTGCAACCTCACATATGACAAGTGATAGTTTGCCACCATTTACTAATGACGAGAAAGTGCAAAGAGAACCATTGGCCTTGCATATACTGCAGTGGCTAGAGAACACCACACAAGCCTGCTTACAACACCCTGTTATTTACGGCATTTTAAATAAATCATCTGTTCGTGTCAAATTCAGTTGATTAGATGTAACCAGAATGAATCTGGCTTTGAGACAACTAAGATTACCGCCCAGATACGGGTTTATACACGAGAAGACTGGACAAACATTTTCTGGGGTGCATGCCAGCACATGTTTTTTGAACCATTCTTGTCTTGAAAGTTTCTTGTCGTCCTATAAGACTGTTCCATGTGAAGATCCTAATAGGATCCTGCAAGATCTTGTAAGTTCTCGTAAGATCCTGCAGGCTTATGGATTTGGTCGAATACTGCAGGATCTTGTGCAGGATCCTGCAAGATCTTAACTGAATGCTGCAGGCCCGTGCAATATCTTAACAGAATACTGCAGGATCCAGCAAGATCTTAACAGAATACTGCAGGATCCAGCAAGATCTTAACAGAATACTCCAGAATTCTGCAAGATCTTAACAGGATCTTACAGGATCTTATATAATCTTGGATAGAATTATGACTACGTTGCGTTTGTTACCTAAATCACTGTTCAAATTACTGGCGTCTTCAGTTTTTTGGCACGCCAAATCATGGATGGCTACAGTATTGTGATAAAACTTGAGCCGCATTGCCACTGGAGAAAATTTTGCGGCGCACACCCCTGATTACAGTCAATATAACTACAGCCCTTGCATTACCGTGGGTGTGCTAAGAATGACTGAGACAGGCGGCAGGCGAACAGCAAGAAGCATCACACTGGACTGTATTGTATCTATCACCAAAGATTTTCGTGATGTGCTATGTATCTGCCATCTGCGAAATGTCAGCTAGTGTGAGCCCAGGGTGCTAGTGATCAAATGTCAGGGCCTGGTTTCATCATATTTGTGACGCAACTCCTCACACAACACAATGACAATGATACACATGACCTCAATTTCTAAATCTCACTTGCCTCTAATTTCAGACTAATCCCCATCTGGGCCCCCTGCAAATCTCCTTGGGCTGCATGATCATAGACATCGCCAAGTTTCTCTTCATCTTCTTCCTAGTTCTGACGTCATTTGCGTGTGGACTAAACCAGTTGTACTGGTATTACGACACGGGGGAATATTGCCGTTCCAAGACCATCGGCGACAATGTTACAGTCGAGTGCCAGCACAACCCCGATGCTTTCATGACGTAAGTAACAATTATTTATTATTCCTACCGACGTGGAATGTAACATGACACTTCTTTTTTTCTTGCGTTGTAAAAGATCCAACCTCGGAACTAAAGTGTTTATTTTTTTTTTTCATACTCGACAAGACGTTCATAAATATAAATAACCCAGCAGACAATAAACGTGCCTATTTGCGTAAGAAACTTCGACCGCAGCTCTTAATTGCGCCTTCAAAATGTTATGCGTTTCCTGTAGGTTTTAGTGTATTGAAAGTACGGTCATATGAAATAACAGCCCTACGTTTGCAAGAGTAGTCCAGCTGATAAGTGGTTTTCATGCGACTTTTCCTCCAACAGCTTCTGCGGACTGAAAGTACATACTCAGCTTCTCTTCGTATGCTGCCTTCAGTTCTTGGAAGCTGTCGGAGCCAACGAAAATCGCTTATTAGCGGACCATTGTTGCAAAATGATGTGTATTTACACTTAACACATTTCTTACGCTAAACTTAGCAAACTAATCCTTAACCAAGTATGGGACAAACTAGGGTGTTGACAGCAAGTAACAAGCATCTTTAATGGGCGGAACACAAGCTTATAATACATTGGTATTGATCACATGTTCACTTATTCATTGGCTGCACAACAACAGGATAATTGCAAGATGCACTTGACGGTGACAAATCAGGAATGAGCAGTTATAGTTCCAGACAAAGATATACGATCAGTGTGTGCAGACAAGGTGCCCACACTAGCAATAAAACTGGGAACAGACCACAAAAGTAGGGCTATAACTATTGCCTAAACACACATCCACAAACCATTGCATTTTGCAGGCTCCGAGAGGCATTAAATATTCTAGGATGGGAATAAATCGTTTCAATATGCGCACGGTTAATGTCCAGTAAATACCACACGGTAATATCTATCTCGATCGATGTGGAGGCGATTAGAAGTCAAGTCGGTGATCTAGCCTAATGGTCGACCTGAACGATTGCCGAAGTGAACGCCCACAAACCCTCCGTTTGCTTGAATCGTAAATCATAAAGAATCACTTACCCGCTCCCTTGACAATGGGATGGACAACCGCAATGGAGTAGGCCACGTCATGTGTATGGAGGTTGTCTTCGCTCACTTGGAATTTATGGTCAATCGTGATTCCTCGAGTGAATACATAATGAGAGTAGAGAGATTTCAAACGCGGAACATCTTCTTTGAGAAAGAAAATTGTTTCAGCTTCTACTACCGACGAATCGAGCGTTCTTCGACGAAATACGACTGCGGCAAGATTTTTCGAAAAATCGAAAACGCACGTGGTTACAAAATTATACTTTCGTTGTTAACAGGAGTGCCATAAGGGAGAGTCCGTAAGGAGTGTTCATGGCAATACTACCCCATCTTTTAGCTCTCATCCTGGAAAGGATAATGCCCGCTCTTTTATCCGGCTGAATATCCCGCTCGCGATAACAACTGAACAGCAAATTCGTTTGCAATGTAATTACCCGAGCAAGAATGTCTATCGCGCAGTTCCAAAAGTTGCAAAATATCTATTTAGAAATGTTTAGAAGCAGTTGTTTGAAGTGGATATTCGTCGTTGGGTTTTTGTTGCCTTAACGGTGATGGGGCAGTCGGAATCGAGCAACAATGCATAAACAATGTCTGCTTACACGACGTCCCAAGAGTAATATTACTTTTATTTTATTTTATTTTATTAAAGAGCCTAAGGGCCCATGGCCATGCGCTCTATCTAAACTTAAAAACAAACACAGAGAAAACACGGATCAATCGTAGTACAAAGAAAACACAAAGAAAAATAAAGAATACAAGAAGTGCAAGAAATATGCTACAATAATAATTACAGATATCCCTAAACTTATAGTGTCCGCAACCTATCTTGAGTTCGCCCCAGAACCAATACAGATAATCGATTGTATGTTTCCGATAGCAGAGCACCTTGTTGATATCCAAGATGGTCACAAAAACAATGGCGGCCGTCGATTAAAGCCGCTCCCTCCAGGAAGATGTAGCCGCTCGTAAAATACCTGCAGGACTCAAGATACGCTAATAATCTAATACAACGCAGCGAAAAGGCAGTCTGTTATCTGCCGACTAACAAACGTAATGAGAGACAGACCCTGACAGTGGACACAAACACACAGTTCAGAAGAAGAAAACAAATGTGCCCATCAAAAACGAAACTCACGCACACCACCAACCATACAGCCTGGGAAACACACCCATCTACAGTATATCCTTCTACCAGCCAAGATACTATACCTCACAACGGCACGCAGGCGAGGAAGATGCGACAGAGAGAATGGAAGAACACCAAGTACTAAACTCGGGGAAAAGGATATGCGTCAGGGGTAGCATACACCGCAACAAATGCCATTGTTGACACTCAAACAAAATGTGCAGCGAAGTTTCGTCATCACCACAAGAGCAAACCGAGTCAACAGACCAGCCAAGCCTAAAGGCATGAGCCCTCGGATTAGAATGGCCACTGGCCAGTCCTGAGTCTAGACAGCAACCTGGCGTGTGAGTAAAACAGCCGACCCAGGGCGCGTGGACACATACACTACGTTTACATGGCCAGAAGAAAGCGCATTTTAACGATCCGTTTTGAATTGCGCATCAAAAAACGGCACCTGTTTATAAGTCGAAAGACTGCGATTAGGGCCAATGCACCAAGGAAGACACTTTGCCAGTATGCTCAGAAAACAGTTTCTACCTGCCCTCCCTTTGGCGTATAGTGATTGGTCCCACGCTGCTTTAGCCCCTGCATGTAGTAAACTAGGTCAGCTTAAAGCCAAATAACCTAACGTTGGCAAGCCTTAGTGGTCTTTCTAGTCATATACGCTTATTTTCAGTATATTTACCTAAAATTTGAGTTGCACCAGCACACAATACGTGGTCGCCGTAACTGTGTCCGCCATCTTTACCAGGCGTTCTCCAACGTCTCAATGCAATTGCGAGTGTTTGTTTACATGTATAAAGACGATGAGCTTGAGATATCTGATCCAGGTCTGTAAAGCGCTTCGGTTTCTGTAGCATCAGACGGGTGTTTACAAGACCCACGGAGGCGACACGGGCGCAGTGCGTGCATCCCTCTGAAGCGCTTTGAAGTGGTCATGTGGAACGTAGTGATTAGTAATGGAAGAAATCGCGCACGACCACTAACACTGCCAACCCGTTCTTGCTCCCAAAGACCATGCAACCCAGCAGAGAGAACCGGATGGGAGACTGGGAAACTGGCACCATAACGGGATGAGCGCGGTAAGCAAAAGCAGCACGTGCTTGCTGCACCAGCAGCACTATCATTACCTGTGATGCCACTATGACCAGGAACCCAGGAGACAGTAACATGGCTTCTTTCCTGTGCATTGAGCAACTTCCAGGCGACATCAAACACAAGTGGATGACGAACAGCAAGACCACTAATCGCCCACCGCAGAAAGAACACACCGGCCGCAGAATCAGACCAGATGGCAGAATTAGATAACGACAAGTCAAGACCAACATTCAACGGTACGGAAATTGCAACTAGTTCACCCACAAAAATGGAAGGTATCAGCCGGAAGGAAGCAGTGTAAACTATATTTCTCATTTCCAGCAACAATGCTCTGGACACGAAAAATTTGTAATAGAAGTGGTCTGAAGGTGCTATTTGTCGTTGAGTTTCCGTTGCTTGAACGGCGATGGGGCACTTCGGAATCAAGCTAAAATGGGCTGCACAATAGTTACGCCAGCTATAGAGCAGTGACACAACGTTGTATTATTGTATATAACTCTATGCAGGAGCCAGTAACTGGGATAGCTGCAAGGGTCACTGGAGGGGGGAAAGAAGGGCGTCTTACTGAAGACAATGCTGTTAAGAGTGGATTGCTTAGGCCTATAATGCACGATTTTTGTCGATTTGTTGGCAGTTGCTGACATTTTTCAGCAAGTGGAATCTTTATTTTCCAATTACAACCTAGCAGCATAAGGGATTGGAGAAAACAACGTTTTTTTAAGCCTATGAAATCGGCTCTCAAAGCACTGCCCTTGACTAGAAGTGCCGTTGTTTATCCCTCCGTTTTAATCTAGTGCCCCTTGCAGCTATCTCTCTTGTAGCCAATATGACGTCACATGACGCTGCTCTATTAGTCCGCAAGCTGTAGTATTATTCGAAAGTACATACATGTTATCACTGTCAAATATAGAGTAGCACTACAATGATGTTTATCAATGTCACGTTGATATTTCGATAATTTGAAAAGTGCTGGCTATTCTACTGCGAATGGCCCGCACTTTGCTGCAACACTACAAAAACCTTCGTAGACTACTGTATCTGCCGGGCCAATAACTCGAAAACGGGTGTTATCAGTTACGAATCCATGCATCCGGTTGCCGAGCGAGTGATTGCAATTGTTTTCTCGGATAACCGGAGTTGAAATTACCCTATCTAGGTTTTACCCATAAAGTGTGAAAAATACCACTCCTGTTGTGAATGGCTTCAGAGTAGAAACGAATAGAAAAGGTGAATAGGCGTCTTTAACTTGAAAACAACCCAAACAAAATAATTTCAGAAAATAGTAGGTTTTTTGGTTCATCATTACGCTAAAAAAAAACAAAAAAACTACGCTATTAACTACGCAGGATTCGAACCGACATTCACTTGGTAGGAAAACGAGGACGCTAACCACTGGGTTGTTGCCGCTCGCTTTGCTCGGGGTCGCCGCGACGAGGACGCTACCACTGGGCTGTTGCTGTCCGCTTTGCTCGGGGGGGGATCCCTCACAAGGTTCGCGTTACGTATTGGGACTTAATTTTTTTTTTGTCGTGCCATAGCCGCATACCGTTGGGCAGTAAAGGGTTAGTGTGGCTTCGAACGGGGCAGAGAAAAAGAGTTTTTAACCCTTTTTTGCCCACGCCGAACTGGACGATTGTTTTTTTTAACTCGGGTCAGTCGCAGGATTTGAACCGGCATTCACTTGTTTGGAAGACGACGACGCTAACCACTGGGCTGTTGTTGCTCGCTTTGCTCGGGGACCCCTCACAAAGCTCGCGTTGCGCGTTGGGACTTAGTCTTTTGCCGTTCAGTAGCCGCATACCGTTGGGCAATAAAGAGTTAGAATGGTTATTCCAACCTCAAAATCTGTTTTATGGAGATATGATCGATTATCGCGATAATTAATTTTTTTTCATCGGAATAAAACAATTTTGGAACGACCCATTCCTAATGCTACTTGATTATTAATCTAGGGTTGGGTAGGGTCATAGAGAGTTTGGGCACAGATTGAAAGTTATACTAGATATGGCATATTACCTCTCAAAAGCCTACGCGGGAGTCGTGGTGGTAACAACGGATACTAAGGCCCGGTGCACACATGCGTTTTTTCAACGTGTGTTGACGCTGCGTTACCGCATTTGCGGTGTGGTTTATGTGACATCTGCTGGGTAGTGCACACATAACCTGCGTCGACGTTGCGTTACCGCACGTCCAGCGTGCGTTCCTTTTGCAACGCACCACCCATCGGCAACGCAATGTTAAGGGTGGCCGCACACACCAAAGTCAACAAAACGTCGCACGACAGGACATTTTGTCGAAACCCGTCTCAGCATGCTGCAGACGCCTCCAAAACCGTAAAGGCCCCTCCAGACTGAAGAAAATTTCGTGCGAAGCTATGCGTTACTACGTGCGTACAAGGTCAACATCGCAGCAATTGTGTGGTTGGTGTTGAGTTAAGGACGAATATTGAAGTCTTTTTTACACCATACTACGTCGGCGTGCAGCCGCGAGCAGCCAGTCTGGTTAGGGCTTAAGAATGAGCTGAGCGCCACACACCGGATGCGACGTTGTCGCGAGACGTCTTTAGGCGCCTCACGACAACAAAGCGAAGCTCCTTCAAGTTTCGTGTGGACGGGGTCTCTCCACCAGATGCGACGTCTCGCGACGTTTCTTCTTACGACGACCTTTTGTCGATTTTGGTCGACTTTTTGTCGATTAAGTTGACCCTTACCGAAAATCGCGTCCAATTTCGCCGAAAGAGACATGGAATTGTTTATTGGGGGAGTAAAGAACTATCCTGAAATATGAAATGTTGCTGCAGAAATGATTGAAGACTCATTGGGAAGTAATTAAAGAACTTATCCGAATTTTTTAGTAAATCTGCAAAGGATGCATCACACGTCTTAAATCAGTAAATGAATGTACCAAATATCGTCGCATTGGTTTGAAAACATATTTTTTTGTACACGAGGTTAGCAAAATGGGTTGCGGCCGAATGCGTACTGGCGTTACTTCACGGTCATGTGCATTGATTGCTAACGTCAACACGCATCAACGCACGCAGAAAAAACGCATGTGTGCATCGGGCCTTATACGTACTACATCTCGTATTGTTTTGCCCCCATGTTGCTTAGCGCGCGAAGCATTAGCAGAGGCGTTAGTAGCCACAATTACCGCCGCGGCTCCACGTAGGCTTGCAAGAGGTAAGATATGCGAAATACGTGGACATATAGGCACCGCACACGCAGGCGCCCCAATTTTAGGCATTGCACCCGGACAAATGGTCACTCAAACATATAGACAAAGGACAAATAGCACCATTTTTTAACTAGGATGGATTGCGCTCAAATTGGGGGAAGGGTGGCAGGGAGTTCCATAAAATCTTCCTAGCGTTGAAAATTGCTAAAGACTTGTTGACATCTCCACAGTATTACACTAACACCTCTGATGTTATGTGTTAGCAGCAGCAAGCGCGGAGCGTAATTGAAATATTATTTCACCACAAAAATATCCCTGTTCCCCCCAAAACGGTCCCAGAAGAATTACTGTCCCAGATTTAAAATGAACGATACAGAATTTGAGGGCAATCCATTCCAATTAAAAAAAAAATTAAAAAAATTAAAAAAACTTGTTGCATTATTGTCCGGTGTCCATATGTCTAAGTGACAATTTGTCCAGTGCCTAATTTGGGGTGTCCGGTGCCTAATTATCATACATCCAAGATACGGTGTGTGGTGAACTTTCTAATGTGTGATCTGGGGCAGTAGCAGCCACGGGCATAAACATCGTAGGGAGAGAATCTAGTTCCGCTGATCTTAGATTCCGCCATTTCAGGGAATCAGAAATGAAAGGCATGACATGTTAAAGTAGGAAATATATCGGTTACGAGCTATGAGCTACATAAATCGTGCCCACATATGAACGTACAGGCAAACGAAACCGTAAACCGAGTCGCATATGGTGCCTCTGGAAGTGCACAATCAGAACTGTGGGGGTGGGGGGGGGGCGCTCTTCACGTGGGGAAGAATGAATATCCTAAAGCCCTCCACCAATCAGAACTACCGGAAACCCACTGCCAGGAATACGAAACACGAAAGTCGGCACGTTCGGTCGATTTACGATTCATTCAGGGACTGTCGTTTTATTTACATGTACTCGCAGCACATTATCAATAAATCAAGCCATCAAATTTTTGGTGTGGTGGGAATTTTGACTCCATATAATGTAAAAGGAAAATCGGAAACAAGCCAGCAGCGAAAAACATACACTAGAAATAGCGTAGTTCAGTAAGCCACCTT
>JAHWFP010048015.1:76-33225 GCA_023313725.1 Lithobius niger | reverse complement strand
TTGGTCCACAAAAATAACCATACAAGTTTATCAGAAAGAAAAAAAAAAACACTTTCTACTGATTCTTTATTAAATTAAGTTTTAAGATTCATTGAATTTCAGATTCAGAATCTTGGAACGGCATCAGAACCCATAGAGCCCATGCTTTATTAAATTGGTTTAAGTATTATTTCATGACGCAAGGTAAAGACTACACGATGACTTGATAATAACACTGTAACATCCGACTACACTGTCAACTGCTTCTTTGCTAAATCATAATTAAAGCTACGTTTAATGACAGACACTGATAATTTATTAACAGGATTAGGAGGCCTTGTATCTAATGTCGACTGGCTCACTGATTAAAACTTACCCTGACCATTACTTAATGACATAAGCTAAAGGCAAGTCATAGGTTTTTTTTATTAAACTGTTTCGTAAAATCGTATGACTTTTGGACTGTTTTAAGTCCTTCTCCTTATTAGTACAAGGGATTCGATTCGGAGTCTACTTAGATGATTGCTGATCACTCTGAACACTGGCTGCGCCGGCTCACGCCCTCTCAAGATTAGCCTATTTCTTTTTTAACTTCTCAGTATAATAATACAGTTTATACTAATAATACTGTAATGCTCGAAGTCATTAAAAATGACTTGTGTGAGAACCACGTTACATTTATAAATTTTACATTTTTAAGCTAACTAAGCCTAATTGCATACATCATCCATTTCTACCACAGTAGCTGATGTTATATACTAAACAATTATACAAATCATATTAATTTTTATCTTATCTAAAAAATAAACAAAAAAATAAATTAACACCTTAATTAACATCAATTAACGGCTTAATTAAAAACATTTCTTAATCCTTTATACTCCATATACATATTTCGTTTAAATTATCTTATTTGTATTAAAGTTTTTTAGTTGTTTTTTAAATTTCATTCATATTTTGAAAGCATAGCATGTTTCTTGGTAGTTTATTGAATATGTCTGATATAAAATTTCTTTTTCCTCTTTCCATAGCCATAGCTATTATTTCATCTAGGTATTGTATATGTCTGTTTATTTGCTCTTATCATTTCAATATTTATTGTTTTACAGTTTTTATATATATTTGAAAAATAATATTTGGTTATTATTGTGTAGTCTCTGGCTTGTATTATGTTAAAAATTTTATTATTTTCGCATATTTCCTTTGGTTTTGTAGTCTTGTTTTGTCCAAACAGTACTTTAACAATCTTGTTTTGTGTTTTTTTGTAGTCTTTCTATTAAGTATTCTGATGTGTGAGCATATATTTCTATACCATATCTTATTATGGACCCTATCCAAGCATCATATAAAATTTTTTTGTTTTTCATGTTTAATACATTTTTAAGTTGGTACATCTTTGGTAATATATTTCTTATTTTTTGTATTATTTGCTGTATGTGTTTTTTAAAATTCCATTTTGAATCTATCTCCATTCCTAAGTATTTCGCTGTTTCATTTTTATCTAATTTTGTACACTCCATTCTGCACTTGTTATTTGTGTTATTTCTTAAGTTTTCACAATCCCCATAATGTTTTATTATCCAGTCTTCATTATAATTTTTCATTTTTGGTACAGATATGTCCTTTTGTATTGTTTTTTCTTTGCTTATACAAAGTTCATTTATAACTAACCAATCATTCAATTTATTAAAATCCTTTTGCAAATTGTTTATCATTTCATTGTTTCATTTCATTGTTTATCATTTCAATAATAATAATAATAAACTTTATTGCAAACAAACAAAATACATTAAAGAGTAAACAAGAAAATGGTATCGCCAGAGTTTACAAAGGGCGAGGTTTAGGCATAAAGGCCCCACCTTACACCTAACCCAGAACAAAATAAAACCACAAACAAACAAAAAACAAAAAAAAATGCAAAAAGCAGAATACAATTATGTAAGGCTAATACTTTAAAACATAAAAAATAAATCAAAAATTAAAAAATAAAAGTGCACAAAAGAAAGAGGAGGAGGGGGATGGGGGGGGGGGTCGACCACACTAGGCATTAAAGAAACGTTGGTAAATACTGATTTTAAATGCTTGAATAGAAGGGGAAGTTCTTGATTTCTGCAGGCAGATCGTTTTATAACTTAATACTTTGAGTGAAATGTATGAAATGTTCTAAAAGTCGTCTGTTACTGAGAAAGAGTTTTAACCATTAAAGAGTTTTTTCTGTTTTGCACTTACTTTGAAACAGACTTTCTACAGTACCAAATTCAAGAAAAGGGTAAACAAACAAGTGATAACGTACGAATTACATAAAATAGCATGAAATAATATCAACCAGGTAGCAAAAAAACCGTTTATTTATTTTCGAATGCCTATTATATCCAGAGCAACAGATGACATGACGCTACCTATCAAGTTGCACAATAATTACGTATCTTTTTTTCCACAGTTCAAATTTATAAACACAGTCTCAAAACCGTGTGGTGAAAAGCAGACTGTTATTGAATGCTGGAACAACTGTACGGAGTGGGAATTAAACAAAACGGCAAAGTGCAAGTGAGTATTATAGTAACCGAATTTTGTAGTCATTTATGATGAAAACCTGACTGCCTGAATATCCAAATACTGGTCGGAAATGCGTTACAGTACAGAAATTGAAATTCTTGCTGAAAGTATGACCCTTAGCTAAAAGTAAAAAAAAACAATTCAGGAGCGGCAGTAGTTGGTTCAACAGGTCGTCGTTGCGAATGCAGCCCATCTCAATAAGTGAGTTCCTCTGCATTTCTGTATAGGTTATCGCCTGATTCCCGAGTGATGAGAACTAATAATGTCGAGGGCCGCAGGCCGAGGATAACGGGTGCTGAAAATTACATATTGGAAAGTCAAAATTTTTTTGTATCAAGAACGAGGATGCATGAAAGAGATAAATGACTCATTCTTTGAAAGTCAGTTTGAAATGTGCATGGAAAAAACACAGTTATGACAACAGACCTAACGAACGCTTTGAAAAAACTGAAACTTTATAAATTGTCCATTTTCAGCATGCCATACATGACATCTCAACGTAAGCCTGACTGTTCCAAATCGGAAGAATCGTTCACAGCCTACAGAGACACGTACGAAGTTTTTTCAAATGCAGGAGCAAAACAATGTGGGTGTCCCCGCGTATGCGACACCGTAGCTTATACCGTTAACATCGATCGCATTCAGCGATCACGATCAGTCAATGCAACAGCTGATTTATCTATAATATACGCAGATAATACTGAAGAAAGTGTGGTAGAGTTCTATTCGTATGATTTACCCAAGTTGTACAGCGATATTGGGGGAGTTCTTGGGCTTTTTATGGGAGTTTGTGTACTGACAATGTTGGAAGCTTTGGAAGCATTAAGTGATGTCATACGATGTTGTTTTAAGAATAGAAAAAAGTAAGATAAGTGTTGGTCCTAATGTAATGGAATGTTGTGTAACGAACACTATGTGCTCTTACAGCGAATATTCTGGAATAAATTTAATGTCCTCTTATGTTTCTGACGAGAAAACTCAGTAAGGTATCATCACTGCTGGCTCTGTTTTAGGCCACTAATAGGTTCTGTCCAGAAATCGGCAAAGTGGGAGAGCAAAAGTATTAGACTGAAGAAGAGCTAATTTAGGTTGGGGGTTGGGTGGGGCTTACAAACTAGGCAGCCTTCTACATAAGTTGCCCTGCGAGGTGTAGCGATTATCTTGCTAGCTAATAAGGCAAGGCTACGTTATCCTCGGCCCTTACACTACTTACATCTAGGGTGGACTTAGGTTCGTGTGGGTAAGAGATTTACATGGCTTCTGAAAACAAGAGATTAGTAGCAAACAAGATAAACTTCACATCAAGAGAGAAGGCTTAAAAGTAACCCTAACCCAAAAGGCAGAAAAAAGGGTTAAGTGAGGCTTAACCCTCCTGTTAAGTCACCCCCCTGAAAGGAAGAAGGCAGGCCATTTGAAGAGATGCTGCTGGATCGCTGCCAGCCGACGAAAGTGATTTTATTTTAGCAGAAATTTAGCAGTACAATTCTAACAATACACAACTTTCACATCCACGTGAATCACGAGCAACTTCTAATCCAGCGACCTCTTACACAGCTAAACTTATTACCAAACTACATGACAAAATCCCACTGACAAACCTAAAACCCCAATAACAAGTTCACCTGAGATAAATTGCAGACGTATTAATAAAGGTCCATGCTACGTTACTTAGCAACAGTTTAAGTCGCCGCCTTAAGCCTGCTGCAGAACTTCGAATTAAGGTAAGGAATTATTTCTCATTTTTAGCATTTACAAAGGCAAACTAATTATTAAGCAGTAGGATATCACTATAATTATCATTAACATCTAAATTAAAAGTCGCAACCAAAACTTAAATGACGCGGTTTTTCCCATGCCTCACGCAAGATTTGCGACAGGTTCAATTAGGTAAATTACTATTTGCGATTAAAGGCATACCATAAAATACATGTATCAGACGTTAATTTCACATGTTTAATTTGACACGACAGTACAGTTTTAATCTCTCTTTAGCCCTATTAACACACTGCAAGCTTCATTTGACAGTGCACAGCAGACTTACAGGTTCAACATGTTTCTAAAATGTACCTATAGCCTAAATGTACTAGCGCCTGTTAAAAATGCAGTACCAGCATGACATGAAACTCTTTGGCTATTTAGACCTGATTCTCTTTCACTGACTAGTTATGGCAGTTTTTGTGGTGTTTTTGTGGCGCTACCATCCAGCTTGCAGCTATGCATGTTCGTCATCAGCTGACCAGCTAACTTACAATTCAGCGGTTATTCAGCCAAGGTCAGTCAGTCATACAGTATTCCTTGCCTAGTGTCGATCAATGCTCCGTAGTATAATAGGCTTAGTTGAATCCACTTCAAAATGGCGATGGGGTGGGATCAGGAAATGCAGCAAGCCTAAGACCGACTATGAAGATAAGTAAACCGAATTTTTTTTAAGGAAAGGCAATTCAAAATTATGTAAAAAAGGGACTTAATTTGCTCACGTGTACTTTTCTCAATTCATCAGTAGTTTTCTGGGGCAGCAGGATAGACTGCTGATAGTCCGGGAAAAGCGTGGATGCAGCCTGTGTCGGCAAAAGTCTCAGTTTATTTGGGAAGCCATTTGTCGTATAGCGGCGAGTGAAAGTGGACGTGGCGCGAGGGAATCTAGTCAGCGACGCGACCCATTACGTACAGCTGTGTTCAAGGTCAAACTAAGTCAGGAACATTCGTAACTTACAGTTCAGCGGTGAGTAGATTAGAAAAAAATTTGCTTAAAAAATTACGGGGAATTTATCTATGTTAATCAAAGCATTCTAGCCGGTACTACAGTGTGTATTATTTTGTGCAACGTGTCCACATTTATGCAATTTGAAGCCTGTAATAGTAAATATGATTGGTCTGATTATATTATTATATTATATTGAACGGCTAGATAACTATTTTACGGTGCATGATGTTGCCGCTACAAAACATGTACCGATGTTATTGTCCTTGTTGAGCGCCGCTCATTATAAATTGATTAAGAGTTTATGAAGCCCGGCACTCCCTAATACTAAGACATGTGGATTTATGTACGCTAGTGAAAGATAGCCTTGACCCACTCCCAATAAGATTGTGAAGCGATGTTGGTTTTGGAAACGAGATCAAGGGGGAGTCCGGAAGCATTCAAGATATATTTATGAATTGAAAAATTTGTCTGAAAATTATAATTTTGGCACATATTTAGATGACATGTTAAAGGATAAATTCACAGTTGGCATCCAAGATAAGGCCACAATACGAAAGTATTTGGGGGAAGCAGATTTAACTTGGGCAAAAGTCAAAGAGTTTGCTATTAGCATAGAAGCTGCGCAAAGAAGTGTTTCTGAAATGATTAAGGAGAAGGTGTTGTTGCGAGTTTAACTGTAGGGGTTTTTAGTACGTCTGGGAGCCGCCCCAAAGCCAACCCCACTTACGGGACTAGCTGAAAATGTGCCGTTGTGGTAGTCAAGGGGTTGCGGGAATTACAAATTAACCTTAATAGATGGAACAAGGCTGGTTGTCGTGGTTCAGTTTTGGTGTTTGTTTAATGCTACATATGAGCGATCGTGTGCTCAGGCTCGCCTGTATTCTAGGGCGACACTAATCTTGGCTTAGGGCCTGAAATGGAATGTCAACGGCATTAGGCGTACTTGGGAAAATTTGGATTAGTTAGCTTCGGGAAAATTTAGTTTAGTTAGTGACTGCTAAACTAAGTTGCTACGGGGTTGCAGTGCTGAACTAGCAACAGGGTTGGTCTGGTTTGAATTTAAGTTCGGGGATTGGGGAAATTCGGAAAAGTTCTAATTATAGGGCCGAAATTACCTTTGGATGTGGGGAGTTGGAGAGTTGGTGGCGGATGGAATTTTAGGTTAACACCTAATTGTTGGGAGCACCTGGCGGAAGATCAAGCGAGCTCGAGCGTTACAATTGATGTCAAGCAATTTGTACAGACAAATTATAGCTATGTATTGTTACAACAATTCATCAAATATGAGTATTTCAACTAAAAATGAGTATTGATTTTGGAGTGACAATGGCACATTACAATTTGACGTCATGTGGACTTAGGGCTTGGCAGATTTCACAAATGACGTCATCAGCGTAACCTTGTTGGGGTGGTACAATTCCAACGCTGAAATCCGGAATTAAACTCGCAAGTATAAAATGAAATTTTAAGGAAAAAAATCAGCCTGACCGTAAAAATAAAACGGCTCAAAATCCAAACAAAAATGTAAAATGTACATGCTGTGGTAGGAAAAATCACGAGAAATTTCAGTGTCATTTTAAAGACAAATTATGTTTCACCTGTGGCTTAAAGGGGCATCTATCCTCGATTTGTAAGGGGGGAGGGTAGCCGAGGAGGCCTAGAAAAGCAAATTTTGTAACAGATAGGCTAACCACAAGTGATTCTGAATCTGATACGGGATCAGAGAATCACTCTCAGGTGCATACAATTGTAACCATAGGTGCAGTACGAAAGGGGGCATGGTAAACTTGGGTTAAGGTAAACAATGAAGATTTATTGTTCAATGTTGATTCGGGTACTGAATGGAGTATCATTCCCGAGAAGTGGTTTACAAATCACTTGAAAGGAGTTGAATTAAAGAAAAGAAACACTGTTTTGCAAGTTTATTCCAAGCATGATTTTAAGCCCTGTGGTATAGCTCAACTTTCAGTGTGCTTTGCAGGTAAGACTTTAAATTTAGAAGCAATTGTCAGCCCTATAAATAATGTACCACTTTCGGGCCAGGACTGTATTGAGGCTTTTGGAATGGACTGGAGACAGTTGTTTAAAGTGAACCATTGAAAAATAACACAAAGTGTTAATGCATTTAAACCATTTAAATGTGTACAGTGTGATAAAGTCAACATACAAAGATTAAAATAAACTAGTGCTTCTGATACATAATTACAGATATCAAAACCAATTTGTTGAATGCAGTGAGGGCAGTGAAAATATTACTAGGTACTGATACAAACAAACAATAAAAAAAATGGGGCTGAAGAATACATCCACAGAGCACACTGAGGTTTCTCATAGGCCAAAAAGGGAAGTAAAGCGAATAAGTCTTGAAAGTCATCGCTATAACATAAATCAATATTATTATCGTCTCAATGTGCAAATAAAAATAAAAAATCAAACCCAAAAAAGAAAAAAGGACTGACAAAGCATGACAACGGTACATTATGCTCGTCTCCACTTGTTGATCAAATTACATCAAAATCGACTAGAAATTGCGATACTAACAAACTTTGTTTGTCTCCAGTGATAAACTCTTCTACAACTGAATTAATTGGCAATTGTGAAGTAAGTGCAAGAGAAAACGCAACATTACATGGAAAAAGTCAAACTAGTCTCCGTGACACCTCGACTGCTGAAGCAATAAGTGAGATAAAACATGTAAAGGGGGCAATTGAAATAGGGAGATTAGAAAACGAAGTCGAGAATATTGAAGTGAATCACAAGCTTGATACACATTCAAATATCCACACCGACTCAATAGACCGTGTTCGGCAACTTGTACGCGAGGAATTGTCCCAAACTAAAGAGAAACTTCAAAGTGTTTCAGAATTACAAGAGGAGCAAACCACTGATCAAAATGGAAATGTATCCTCAAACAAATTCTACTAACTCCTGACCCTAATAGATTCATTTGGCGAAATCATGAAAGTAAGCTTTGAAAATCTTGAGCACAAAGTAGAAAACATTCTTTTAACACATAATGTCATATTAGCTAAAATGATAAAAAACCTGACGAAATCCTAGGAAGCAATACGGATATTCTAAAGCTTTCGTGTCCTGACAGAATGTCATCGATGGAAAGCACTAATACATTCGTATTTAGTACTGTTCTATCAAGTACTGATACCGGAGAGGTGCAGGTTTTATCGGCTCATCTGGATCGCGTTGATCAAAGGAAGCCCGCCAAACTGGAAAACGGAGATGGAAATAAACGTTCGTCTATCTCACAAAATCGCCAAAAATTTGAACTGGATCAACACAAAACATTAAAATCTCAAATTGAATTATTAGACATTATGAATCCAACCGATCCCCATCATAGTGCAGAAGCAAGGTTCATGACATTATTAACCACCCCAGTAAACCAGTATTACATTCAACTAAAGAAAATAACGCAAACAGCAGATGCGTAATAATTGGTGATTCCCAGGTGAGAAATTTGAAATTACCAACGAAAAGTGGTTTAGACTCACGAACGTGGTGTTTCCCAGGTGTTTTCCCTATTCGCATAGAACATGTAACCACATTCATTCCAGAGATTATGGGTTCTTCTAATAATATTTCTCACGTCGTGTTATGCTCTGGCACAAAAAATATTGGATTTGACACTCCAGAGGGAATAACATCACGCCTTGAAATAGCAATCAGAAACATTAAAAAACATCAGCCTAGCGTTCACATCAGCTTAGTGGCCCTTTTCCCACAGTGTATTCAGCAGTCAGAATGGCATATATTACAACCTGTAATGGCAACCTTATGGCAATGTGTAGAAAAGAATGTGTAAACCTTATTTCATTATGGAATCCAATATTAACAGTCAGGAGTTTACTATCATCAGATGGATTACATCTCTCTCCATCTGGTAAAGAGCAACTCTTAAATGTCATTCTGTCAAATTGCCAAAGAGTGGTAAACGGTAGTAATGTCTTTGAAAATGTGGGAAACTTATGATTAATAAGAAGAATAATGTTTGCCACTCTTATAATATTGTAAATGGGATCGTGAATTTAATGGAGCCACCTCGCGTCTTGAAATATCCTCTTAAAATTGTATACGACAAAAATTGTGCAGCTTCTACTTCCAAGTCTACCAGTAATTTCGTGGGATCGTATTCCAAAAAAAGACTATTTGGAAAGGGTAAACTGTTGTTTATTAAATGCAAGAAGAGTAAACTTAAAATGGGAGAACTATACCTCCTTCTCTCCTCAGAAAATTACGACTTGGTTGAATCAATCAGTGACTGACTCAATGTTGGTCAGGGATTTGCCATATTGTGTGATACGGCGCGATAGAGGTCCAAATGCAGGTGGTCTAGCAGTCTTTGTAAAAAAAAAAGAAAAACTGACCTTCAATGTTCTTAAATCTGCTACAAACCTTGAGGCTATAAGCATAGATTTTGGCCCAGGTATTCTTAACATCATCCTTGGTTATATACCAAATGATAGGGTCGAATCTAACATTGTAATGATAAACAAATTCATAGAAGAAAATGTGTCTGAAATACTACCAAATATTATTATCAGTGATTTTAATATGGCATTCATAGATTGGTTCTCCCTTAAGGTTGATAAAATCCACCAACGCCTGTTCTTCAACTGCATTTCCTCGCTTGGTTTCGAACAACTTGTTACTGAGCCTACTCGTGGCGATAAAGTTCTCAACCTAATATTGGTTGACAGTCATCGCCTTGTATACGATGTAAATGTGATTGAATATTTTAGTACAAGTGACCATAGTATGGTTACGTTTTGGGCTCAATTCGAAAACTGTAAAAAAAACATACAGTAGCTAATCTTCCAAAGTTGAAGAATGTTATTGATCATGATGCCCACATGAATATCTAAAAACTAAAAAACTGGTCGGTTGGTGCTGACAATAACATGGAGGTTGATGAATTATGGAATTTGTTTCACAATGAGCTATTAGTAGCGATAAAAAAATAGTTATCATAAACAATGTTGTGCAAATCGATCTTTTTGCTATCCTCGTGTTATAAGGAATCTTGTAAATCTAAAAAAGAAACTATGGCATAAGTTAAAAAAAAACAATAAAGATAAGAGTATTTCTGAACAATATAAGCAGTGCCGCAAAAATTTGTCTGATGCAGTTAAAAAATATGGAATAGCTAATGAACGTAAAATCATTTCTGAAGGCACTATGTCTGCCCTTTTGAAATACGTTAAAAGGAAAACAAGTCATATACAGCACTTACCCCCACTACATTTAAATGATAAATTAATAACAGATAATTTTGAAAAGGCAGAAACTTTCAACATGGTATTTGATAGAAATTTTACAAAAAAAAGAATGATAAATTTAATTATCGTCAATCATCTGCCGAGTCAGATTCGTTCGCACTACTCGTTATTTCTCCATCCACCATTAGATGTGTTCTTGGCAGCTTTAAAAACAGTAATGCAATCGGTCCCAATGGTTTTTCTTCAGCCTTCTATAAGAAGTATGCTGTAGAATTGTGTGTACCATTATCAAAAATTATAGATAAATCATTAAAAACTGGTTTACTTCCATCATGTTGGAAGAAAGCACGTGTTACTCCTGTCTTCAAGAAGGGTAATGCTGCCGATCCATCAAAGTATAGACCAATATCATTGACTTGTATACTATGTAGAATTACTGAAAATGTTGTTCGAAATCACATAATGACCTTCCTTTTGAAAAAAAGCTTATTATCTGAAGACCAATTTGGTTTTATACTAGGGAGATCTACTATTCTTCAACTGCTTCAGTGTCTTGATGACTGGTCTAAAGCTTTGGAATCTGGGGAGCCAGTTGATGTTATTGTAAGTGACTTTGCTAAGACATTTGATTCTGTACCACACCACAAGCTTTGCTATAAATTGGAAGACATTGGTATTGAAGGAAACATTCTTAAATGGATTAAAAATTTCTTGGCAAATAGAACACAGCAGGTTTGTGTGCCATCAGCCATTTCTCGTGAAATTTGCGTTACCAGTGGCATACCTCAAATATCTATATTAGGACCTCTGCCATTTCTCATTTATATTAACGATCTGAAGCTCGAGCACTCTCTTGTAAAGACCCATAAATTTGCTGATGTTAAATTCTACAATCGTGTTAAACATGTATGTGACCTTGACATCAGCTTTATCAATTCTTGAAATGTGGTCCGACAAATGGCAGTTACCAATTTCAAGCTCCAAGTGTAAGGTTTTTCATATAGTAGGCAAAAATAGAAAAATGAACTATCAGTTACTTAGTAAAGTATTGGATCATGTCGTTGAGGTCAAGGACCTTGGTGTGTGGTTCAGTAGTGATTTAAAAAGTAGTTCCCATTGTACCCACATTGTAAAAAATGCTAGACAAAGAATGGCGATGACAAGACGTTGTTTCACTTCTGGCAATGCTAAAACTTTAATCTGGGCATTTATAGTTTTTGTAAGGCCAATTCTTGAATATGCCAGCCCAATTTGGACACCGCATTTTGTTAAGGATGTTGACCACGTTGAGTCGGTTCAGCGGTGTTTCACCAAGTTCTTGCCTGGTCTTAAAAACAAGAGTTATTCCGAACATTTAAAAATATTGAATTTAGACTCTCTTGAATTAAGAGGTTAAAAATTAATCTAAACTTAACATACTCACTTTAACGTAATCTCGCTAGTGTAGATTGCAATCATTTCTTTAAAGTTAGGGGTTGTGACCGTACAAGAAGCCACCCTCTTAAACTCGTTGTGGGAAATGTTAGAAAGGATTGCTGTAGGTATTTCTTTTCTCACAGAGTTGTTAATATTTGGAATGCACTACCCCGATATGTGGTAATGGCGCCATCCCTAACCATTTTTAAGAACAGACTTAGGAAAATTGATCTCTCGAGATACATTAGGTGGACTTGGTGATGAAACATGACTAGAGTCTAGGCTTATTATTATTCTTTTTTCTTTCTTTTACACATATTTATTATTATTATTTCTATTATTATCTATTATTATTTCTTTACACGTATTTTATGATTGAAAATTTAGGCTTACCATGTTGATTGTCTTGCCTTATTGTACAATTAATACATGGTGAACTTGGGTTATGTGAATTTTAATCCAGGCTAGGACGTGTAAGAGGATGCAATGTGCCCTTCCTAGTCCTTATGCGTGTTTTCGCATTAAAATGCTTCATTCATTCATTCATGCACTGGAACAAGGTAATGTAAGATCAATGTCTGAAGATGATGACCTTGTAAAAAGGTTTCCAGAATTGTTTAAGCCAGGTTTAGGAAAACTTAGAGTTTAAGGCACATGTTATTTTGAAGCCCAACTGTGTACCTAAATACTGTAAACCAAGACCCGTTCTCCTAGCTTTAAGAGATAAGGTTGTGAAGGAGCTTTGTAGGCTAGAGGAAGCAGGCATAATTTCACCCATTGAAGCAAGTCAGTGGGCAAGTCCTATAGTGCTGGTCTTTAAACCAAATGGAGATTTAAGAATTGTAGGTGACTACTCTGGAACTGTTAACCCAGAGGTAGTAACAGAATTATATCCTGTCCTCAGGGGGGAAGAGGTTTTCTCAAATTTAGCAGGCTGTGACAAATTCTCAAAGTTAAATTTGACAGATGCATTTTTACAAATTGAATTGGATGAAGTGTCAAAGCCTATTTTAGCAATTTCAACCATAAAAAGGTTATATATTTGGAATCGTCTTCCATTAGGTTTTCAGGCGGTCCAGGTATTTTCCAAAAGAGAATGGAAACAATTTTACGGGACTGTGATAAAACCACACCTTTTGTTGATGATGTATTGATTGCTGGGGAAAATGGGGAACACGATGCCAATTTGACTGTTGTACCTGGTAAGCGGCTAAGGTGAAGAAAGTGTACTATTGGCTGTAGTGAGGTAAATTATTTAGGATTTAAGATCACTAGCAAAGGTCTTATGAACCTTCCTGATACATTAAAGGCTATTAAACAATGCCCGAGTCCTAGTAATCAGCAGCAATTGCGTTAATTTTTTGGTTTTGTAAATTTATATTCAAAATTTGTGCCCAAAATGGCTTCAATCGTTTATCCACTTAACAAACTGTTGAAAAAGGATCCATCTTGGTTGTGGAGCGATTTTTGTGAGAAAGCTTTTCAAAAATTAAAGTTTTTTTTTTTGAACAAGCGGAATGCTTGCTCATTACGATGGCAAGTTACCACTGAAGCTGAGGTGCGATGGATTGCTCTATGGAGTGGGAGCAGAACTTTTGCACGTTTTTCCGAATGGGGAAGAACGACCGATCACTTTTGCCTGTCGAACCTTAACTTCAGCGGAACGGGGCTATGCTCAAATGGATCGGGAAGCTCAAAGCATTATTTTTGGTGTGAAAAAGTTTCACCAGTATGTATATGGTCGTAAGTTCACTCTTTGTACCGACAACCAAGCTTTAACTTGGATTTTTAAGGCTATACTGGTAATGGCTGCAGCTCGTATGGGCATTGTTCGTAAATGGCTATGTGTATGATATAGAACGTATTAAAGGTTCTGAAAATGTAACAGCAGATGCTTTATTAAGGTTGCCTTTTAGTAATAGCAAGCAGACGAAAATTGAGAAAGATACTGTTAGGGTCATGAGTTTGAAGCAAAAATGTTAACATTCCTGTTTTGCCTTTGCAGCTAGAGAATTGTACTAAGCAGGACCCTATATTTTTCAAAAGTGTTGTTGTATACCAGGTTGGGTTGGCCGGAAAAAGACAAGGTTGGCTTAGAATTAAAACCATTTGTAAGTAGGCAGAATGAATTAAGTATAGAGCAAAATTGTTTATTTTGGGGGAGCCGAGCTGTAATCCCTAAGGTTTTAAGAACACAAATTCCTAAAGAACTTCATCTTGGACATAGCGGAATAGTCTGTATGAAAGCTTTGGCACGTTCTCATGATTGGTGGCCTGAGCTCGTCCACGAACTGGAACTTTTGGTAAAATCATGCGACAGTTGCCAACAAGACTGAGAAGAGAATAAACGTGCTCCCAAGTCAGTGTGGCCTTGGCCTCATGCATGTTGGGACAGGTTGCATGCAGATTTTTGTGAAATTAAGGGAAGAATGTATCTAGTTGTGATATGTGCATTTTCTAAATGGCCAGAAATCTTCTATATGAATTCTACTACTCCCGAAAGTACTATTAAGGTGTTGCGAAACTTATTCGTCAGTAAGGGGCTACCACTGGTTTTCGTTACGGACAATGGCCCGCAGTGGCCCAGTAAGAGTTTTGCAACATTCATGAAAGATAGTGGTATTGAGCACATAACTGGTGCTCCGTACAATCCTTCCACGAATGGTTTAGCAGAAAATCTAGTACGTAATTTTAAGCGTTCAGTAACAGCTGAATTGAATTCAGGTGCTCCGTACGAGCAAGCGCTGGCTAGATTCCTACTCGAGTATCGCGTCACGCTGCATACAACGATGGGAAAGAAGCCATGCCTTCTTCTAAAGGGGAGAGTCTTACGAACCGCTTTGGACCTATTGAATCCAAATTTACGAAAGGCTGTTGAAAAGCGACAGTTTTCTCGAATTAAACCATACGTACATAAACCAAGAAAACCAAAGTTTCTACCTGGAAATGTCGTCTGGGCTAGAGACTTCAGACCACTTGCGCGGCATAACTGGCTAAAATGTACTGTCGTCGCTTATGAAAGTGACAGGATTTACCGGGTCGCTCCTTGCGTTTCTCCCTGCGAACAGTGGCACCGCCACTTCTCACAGTTGAAGTTAGCCACTCCAATGCTAATGCCAGCTGAGAAAGTGCAGAGTTATCTTGAATTCAAGCTTGGGGTCTCTGCACACGCTCAGCATTCTGTACCTTTAGAGTCAAATAACAGCGATTTTTCACACGATTCAAGGTTTCCTTCGTGAAGAAGTTTGGGAATGAGTTTTCTTCCAAAGATGCCAGTAACGCCAAGAGTTCTTCAAAGGTCTCATCACGAGTTTAGACGTCAATCCACACCAACCAAGCAGCAAGGTGCCAGGTCTCCACCTGGTTCCAATAAGAATCATCAATCATCTTTGAGGGGTGCTACACCACCTGTCATGGGTGCTACATGTTCGCCTCCTGTAGTGGGAGGCACATCATGTTCTCCTCCTGTACTGGGAGGCTCACCATGTTCTCCTGTAGTGGGAGGCTCACCATGTCCTACTCCTGTAGTGGGAGTCCCAACTGGCCGCTACAAGAGAAGACAACCATCAGGTTCTCCGCCTGCAGTTGAACCATCATTAAAGCCTACGCAGTCGAAAAAAAATACGAAAGGACCCGCAGAGGCTAGATCTGTGAGACTGGCTCGATAATCCACTTCAGTTTTTAGTATTATTTGAGTCTAAAATTGAAATCGTCAATTACTCTTGTTGAATTAATACAAGTGTGGTGTCATAGCTGGAGTTGTTGGTCAGTTTTATTATTACTGGTTGTTATTGCCATAACTGTGTCATGTTATCATAAAACTGGTTCATGTTGCCGTGATTGTGTCATGTAATCATTATATTGTTTGATGACGACTGGTTGACTCATTTGTCATTGAATCTGCCTGTAACAAAAAACATAATGGATAGTTAACTATGTAATAACATACATCTCTCAGTAAGACTGTGTCTTCTGTTTTATGCTAGTTTACCTATTGCTGATGTTTATCTTACTATCTGCCATCATGTAGCAAATAAAGATCTTAAACGAAGAATTGTCTTGTTTTGATTTCATTTAATACAGGGAGCCATTAAAATTTTCCTAAATGCCTTCAATGCCATAAATTTCCTCCTCTACAATCCGGAGCAATACTAAGCAGAACTCTTTTCTTCCTAACACCATTAAACTGAATACAAAGCAATGAACTGATAGTAAATAAACGCAAAAGTTCAAGTCTCTCTACAACTAAATTTCGAGAATAAAAACAGTGGTGTACTCGGTTTTCAAGTCATTTGACATTTAGTGCGCATTTTTTTTCTGAAGGTAATAATTTCAACCACTTCTTTTTAATAGTCTAGTGTGTGTTTTAATTAATAACTAATTTTCAAACAGTCTTTATCAAGAGGCCTTTGACAATAAGCCCAAGAAATTTCAAAAAGTCATTAATGAAACGCATGTATGATTTTAGTATTAATTGTTTGAAACAGTACGTAGTTGTAAGAAACCTGCCTTATGAAGTTAGGTTAGTATTTTTTTTTAAAAACAGTTTTTGCGTGTAAAATATGGATGTAAGTCTTAACAAAATTTAATGCCCTAAAAGAGCTGACAGAAGACATATACATGTAAGCCATCAGCGTTGCACTAATACGTATGAAAGAATCTCCAGCATCCCAAAAAAAGGAGGCAGGAGCTTCTTTTACACGTATTAGGGCGCGTTTAGCAACGACTCGCCTTTGCATTCTCGCTGCTACAATTTAATCGCGATGTCAGATGTGTTGTTGCCATGCTAACAAACCTACCAAGATTGGCTAAATATGAAATCGTTTGAGTAAATGCTTGCAGTCTTATAATCTTGGCAATTATATAAAGAATTCTTCCTGGAGAAACGATTTTCCCAGTTGTTTCTGAACTCATATATTGACTATTTTCGTTGCGAGCCGGCAGAAATAAAACGGCCACCATGTTGGAATTTAAGATGATTTCTAGATTCTAGCTGCAAGAAGCTGAAGGTGTGTCGTTGCGTAAATGTGCCCTTAGGGCGCGTTAACGTAGAGACTCGCCTTTGCATTCTCGCAGCTAGAACTCAATCACGATGGCAAAAGTGACATTGCTATGGTAACAACGCTAAATGGCTTAGCTAAATCCGACATCGTTTGAGTAAATACTTGCAGTCTTATAATCCGTGCTAATAATATAAAGAATTTTTCATGACGAAACAATTTTCCCAAACGCTTCTGAAATCACGTTATTTGCTGTTTTCGTTGCGAGGCGGCAGACATAAAACCGCCGCTATGTTGGAATTTGACGTGATTTCTAGCTCTAGCTGCGAGAATGCAAAAGCGAGTGGTTTCATAAACGTGCCCTTAGTGTGACACTGATGGCTTACATGTCTTTCTCTTGTTTCTGTCCACTTCGAGCATATTACATTTATTTAAGGCTTAAATCCGTATTACATGCTTAAGCGTTTTTAATACTAAAATCTGTTCTTTTATTTCTTGGAGATATTTCAGGTAGCCTAAATTAAATAGCTAGAATTTTTATATAAGAGTAAATCAGCCACATTAAAACAGGGTTTCAAAGGCTCTGGTCCTGGTTAATACCTACATTTTAAGCTATAAAAATTGAAATCGGTTCATAGGTTCGATCTCAAGGTTAGAGCAAAATTTCGCCAATAAGAATAACAACAAGTGTACTCACGTTAGTGTTCAAAAGGCCCTGGCCCTTCTTAATACCACATCGGGTCATTCGTTCGACCTCTAGGTCAGAGCCAAATCTTCCAAAGAAGAAGAACAACAACAAAAATGTTATAGTAACATGAAAAGAGCGTTCGTTAGGTCTTAGACCTTGTTCGTACATACATTTTAAGCTTTGAAACTAGGTTGATTGGTTCGATCTCCAGGTCAGGATAAAGAGTCCCAACAACAACAACAACAACAACAACAACAACAAATATCCGTGCTTTCGGCGGCCAAATGGTTATGTTGTTGTCATAAAATTTTTAACGCAGTGAATTTGTTATGATAGGACCCCCAAATACCGTATTTCGTTGGTCTATGTTAACTGTAGGGGAAACTACAGGGTTTTGAAATTTTACGTTTTACATGGAATTTCATGCTGAGGCTTACATAAGAATTGCTATCATGGTTCTTGATGATCACTCGTTAAATCACTACTCTAATATTTGTCGGCAGCAAAGTGTTGTGACAAGTATAAAATCAATTCATTGGTTATTGACCAGATTACGGCCCAAAGCCATTTGAGTTTTACTGTTTTTATGTAGACTATAAATTCGTAATTTATTTTTATAACGGTCCAAAAAAATATCAATGAGGGTCTAGGCTAATGTTTTATTCTAAAAAAAAACTTGTTTTCAAAGCATAGTTATTAATTTAGTCAAACTGTCACTTAATACTCACGTGAAAGTCCCCTTCTATCTCCCTTGTGCCGCTGTATGAAAAACAACCACTTAGCAATTTCCGACTTGTGAGGAGAGTAATGAAGGTTTGTGGGAGTGAAGACTTCCGTACTGATTTCAAATCTGATTATAGGTTTTGAATAACATGCAGAGAAGGAAATTACACATGTAATGACAATCGATAAGTCGTTAATGTTATAGACGTGCAGGACAGGTCAGGTAAAAGGGCCAGTTTGGGAAAGCAGTTTCCTGTTTTTGAAAGAAAATCTAAATGGGTGCCCAAGAAGACAGCAAGAACACCCATGTTTACGTTAGATGTCAACAAAACGTCGTTTTATGACGGGAGAACGGATATTGGCTTTCCCATGAACAAACCCACTTCCTGCAGTTAATAGGTTGGTTAGGGTTTGTTTTGACTGGAGCGGGTAGCTGAGTCGAAGTCGTTATAGATTTCGCCCGGACTTCAAGTCACCTATCTGGGAACTAGAAGCTCTAGTAGTTAGGAAATATTGTGACCTAACTTGTGCTTCTGTGATCTTATGACTTGTGAACTTCTCACTAAATACTGAAGAATCCTGGAAATCTTTATAACGAAATTGACCTGAGAAATTAACTGAAGTGACAACGTGTTTTCCACCTTCGAGAGAATAATTTGTAATAACTGTACAGTTACAGTAGTTACTCCAATAAATAACGGAGAGAGAATATAGTGAAGGGTTTCAATTTGTACTTGCATTTGGTAGACCAGGTAAAATTATGCAAGAGCTGGTCTGCTTTACAACTTACCAACTAAAGTATGCATTAAGAGTGTGATGCAGTGTTCAAGTACTTAAAATTAAATTTCTCTGTACATTCTATGATTAACACAATCTGTACATTCTACGCATTCTGCGATGTTGTCTAACTGTATAGAATATAGGCAAAACTTTCAAAAGTAAATTATTCCTTTGATATGAAAACAAGCTGTGATGATCGCTGAATAAAAAGATTTATTACAGTTTCCATGTGATCAAGAATTCTTAATGCTACATGTAAAACTCCATGTTATTATTAATTTGATATGCGCCGCAGCCTGAAAGACGTTGCAACAGATTTCTACTGGTACTTTGCGGTAACTAGAAATATGTCCATAACAGCTGGGTGCAGATTACCTGCCATTGACAATGGATCTGCCAGAAACAGATCAGTTCTCAACGTTCCAAAAAACAGAAGGACATCCATTACAGTTTTACCTCAAAACGATGTTCTCTCCTCCGATAATTATCATTTGCAAAATGTCACTACAAGAGGCAGGTCAAATAGTGCTAGCAAGCGCAAAGTAAAATCGCCAGATATTAGTATTCCAGGTGTATGCAAGCTGTTTGATCCAGGTTATAGTCGCTTGGGCAAGGCATTCTGGGTAATTGCAATTACAGCGTCCACGGTTTTCTGCTTATACCAACTAACAGATAGATACTTTCACTACATGAAGCATCCACTTAGCATTGACATATCCTTCAGTAGAAACCAGACGATTTCATTCCCTGCTATTACAGTCTGTCCAACCAACTTACGGTTTGACATGGAGCACGCCTACACTGAGGCACTATGCAAAGATTTGAATTGTACTGGAATTGACTTGACAGTTGATACAATAGATGAATTGTGGAGGATGTTGGGAATGTCCAGTAAGCTAGTAGCTTTGAAGACACCGGTAAGTGAAAATGCCTTCTTGGTTTTTTTTTGTAAACTGTAAGATATATGTGTACTAACACGCTAATACCTCTCAAATTACATCAACCAACAGTCGTAAAACGATGTAAAAAAAAACCTAGTGTTCAGCTATACATTTCTATTACAATGCTCCATATTTAGTAAATGGAAGAGACGCACAACAAAAAGTAAAGCTATTCAAGCAACATCTAAACTTAATAATTGTGAATTGACTTTTTGTAGAGATATCTTTATTTCAATCGTTTCTGTTATTGCAGTGTGCCTCAGTAGTTCACACGGCGACTAATGAAAGCAGACCTAGTAAATGCAAAGGAGGATACGCGGATTTTAAAGTGGAATTTGAAGAATTGTATACTGTTTGGGGCGTTTGCCTCATTTTAAAGCCACGTAAGTATGAGCAATTTTCTAGTTTATAAAAAAGAAATGGGCAAAAAAAATAGCAAATGATAACATACCAATAAAAGTGCATGAATGGTGGAACGAAGCAATCTAAGATGCAGGAATTGTTTGCCATCTCTGTAACGTGTGGCACAGGGGCTACCTGGACCACTGCACTGTAACTGAAATTGTTGCTAATGACCTAAGAATCAACAAACCATAAATCCTCAACCTTCCCCCCCCCCCCCCCCCTCCGCCCAAGACCAGCTACGTTAGAGATCGTCAAATATTTTGGCGTTTTATTTCGTTGTGACTTTGTGGTTATGATACAAAGAAAAAATAAACGGATTATAATGAAATTAGCATGATACTTTATAGCACGTGTAAGAGCGCTGATATTTGGCACTTCATTCGTAGTCACTGTAAATCGAACAGCACAGGTGAAAACAAATGTACACAAAAAACTGACGACCCACAATTTTCTAAGTCTAACTTTTCTAGATAGCACCCCTTAGAAACCAGGAAAAGACAGAAATCTTCTCGTTTCATTAGCTTCGATTTCTGTCCTCTCCTGGTTCTGAGGGGTGCTAACTAGAAATGTTGGATTTAGAAAATTGTGGGTCGTCAGTTTTTTGTGGACCACCCTGTAAAATTCGCTTAAGGAAAACAGACGTACTTTACCTATCTCCATCATCCTATAATTTTTATAGTCACAATTTAACTTCGAGTTTCTCTGTACTTCGCTCTGTCTGCCGATGGTTGTTGTTTTTATTTAGTATTTTTTTAGGATTTTTTATTTACGTGTTCTGGCTCTTCTGTACTTTCTGTAGTATACGTATTGGCGATGCCATTGGGTACCTAGGCCTAAGGTGTAAAACCACTTCAGTTTATGCTGGATGCACTTGTTTCCATATTTGCAGCAAAGTTACATTATTATTATTTTTTATTTAACCATAACTATATCTCCGGCTCTCTTTTCAAGTGAATATTTGTTTAAGACTAAACGAAAGACAAAGCACAGAGAGGGAAATCTCACACTTTAAAGAGATAAGAATTACATAATGTGATTTCAAACCGACGAATTGCGGATAACAAACGTACAATCCCTTTCTTACTGAGGCATCCCTTTTTGGCATGGGTCGTAGGGAAAATATTAAGGGAAATACTTTCATGTAATGCAAATGAAATATAATCTCGCAATTAAAGTTGAATGGGGAATCTTGGTTTTTAATTCCTTTGAGTAGTGATTTGTTTTACCCTTATTTACCCTTCGTTACCCAATACGGTTCCCTATGTGTCCTTATTTACCCTACGCTTGGGTGACCTTGGGTACCCTTATGTACCCTTATTTACCCTTAAGTAGATATATTTGCCCTTATATACCCTTATTTACCCTATGCTTGTGTGTCCTTGGGTACCCTTATGTACCCTATGTATCCTTATGTTCCCTTACGTACATATGTGCCCTTCAGTACTCTTATCTACCTACCCTTATTTATCCTTTATTTACTCTTATGGAGTGTTCAAGTATGAGATCAACACGAAATTGGCAATTTTCTAGCCCCACCCCATCGTCAACAATTGCCATCAGTTATCTAACCTCCTCTAGTTTTACGTCATTCTTAAAGCCCCCCCCCCCCTCGTATAAACCTAGTGTAGGCCCGTGTGAAGACCTAATTCAATGTGAAAACTTGCCAAATATTAAGCTATTTTTTAATTAAATTATTTTGGGGTTGCACTTTGAATTTCGCTTTCAGGCAGGTGAACAATTTAAAAAAAAAATTGTGTGGTTGACTCCGGAACAATACAACATGATAATATTTTTTTTTCGATAAAGCGTATCCCTCAAAACAAATATCTAGATTTGGGGGTTGTATAACAACTCTGTAATGTGTGTCGTAGCGAAAACCCGGCCCACTGCACTGTGACTGAGGTTGGTGCTAATGACCTGGCTGTCGATGCACCATTAGGCCTCCAAAACAAAACCAAAAAAATATTTATGGAGGATAAGAGGGATACGGAGAAAATCTGTTTTGTTTAATTAAACCACACCCAGTACAGCTGACATAACCAGCAAAGGTTATTCAGTAGGTGTTTTAAAAAAATATTGTGTTGGCCAGAAAATCGACTGTTGAGTTGTTACACCTCCTTTTTTTGGATCGACTTCTGTGCGCTGTTGTGATGGATTGATCATGATTGCCATGTTGCGTGATGGGGAAGTTATTTCTGAGTGACATTAATGGATTGAGGTAGATTGGCCTATTAGCCAACTTGACACAATGCCGGTTACGTTCTTCCGCAACCGATCGTTACCCAAGCGATACATTTTACAGCATTGATTTTTCTGTCAAAAACTGTTGGTCAAGTCGTAAGTTCTCTTCTGGGGCCTCTTTAGCTTGCACCTAAGCAAGCATACCGTAACTAGCCACTGAAATAATCAGTAACTATCAACGTCACATAAATTACGTCGTAGTAGCTAAATGAGCAGCAAAACATGTATTAAGTACTTCCAATGTAGTAATAAAATTGACCGTACTAGGCGTCATCAGAGATGGTATCAGCCAGAAATGAAGTCACTAGTAGAGAAATGCCTCATCGGACATCTTGGATGATGTCACATCTGGTCCCTCGTATATAATAAAAATGGTCCTTCCATGTGGAACATCATTCAAGATGGTGGCATCGAGAATCAGTACCTCAAAATGGCCACCTCCAATATTATAAACCCCAAAATGGCCACCTTTAATATGGCACACCCCAAAATTTCCACATTCAATTTTAGCACACCCCAATGCTATTTTAATGTGACTACAATATTCTTGTTGTTGTTATTTTTGTGGCGCGAAATTTTTCGTTCACTTAAAAGCGATCAAACCAATGAACCAATTTTTAATTTGTGTAGCTTAACGTGAAGGTAATTAACAAGGACCAGGGCTTTTGGAACGCTATTTTAACGTGACGACATTATTCTTGTTGTTGTTTTTCTTCTTGGGACAATTTTTCTCCCAGCTAAAAATCGAACTAGTGAACAAAAATTTTCAATTTTTGTAGCTTGAAATGTCGATACAAACAATAACCAGGGCCTTTTGAATGCTATTTTAACGTGACCATAATGTTTTTGTTGTTGTTCTTGTTGGGACTTTTTGCTGTTCTTAGAGAGAAATCGAACCAATGACCGGATTTAAAATATTCACGACTTAAAATTTAGGCATTAAAATGCAAAGTTCAAGTTATTTAATTTATCTAAAATATCTCCAAGAAAAAAAAATAACAGATATTAATATTAAAAAACGGTGGGCGTGTAAAGTACAGACGTAAGCATTAAAGAATGTAATGCTCTAAAGGAAAAGATACGGGAAAAAGACGTGTAAAAAGCCATCAGCGTCACACTAATACGTGTAAAAGAAGCTCTACCTTATTATTTTGCGATGCAAGAGAATCTTTTACTCATATTAGTGCGTCGCTGTTGGCTTACATGTGTTTTTCCTCATCTGTTCCTTTAATAGAGTATTAAGTTTTTTAGAGCTTGCGTATTTATACGCCTACCATAACGTTTTTTAATACAAATATCTGTTATTTTTGTTTTGGTGACGTATTACATAAATTGAAAAAACTAGAATTTTGGTATATGAGATAATAGTGAAGTAAGATAATTGAGATTAATGATTTTTCAAATACATGACATAAACGAAATTTTACTAGTTGGGTGACAATTTTAAATTTCATTTTTATCATGGAACGCCATGGCGGTCCTTGTGTATAGCCTCAGCACGGGCTTCCATATTAAAGGCGCCTATTCACCATTTTGATAGCGTTGCCTATATTTTTAACACAGCATCCACGTTCCAGATTCTCTGTCATCCAATAGGCTGATGTGGGTCGCGTGATCTCGTTTTAGTTATAAAAACCGCGGCGCTGCTGCGAATAGTGTTGTTCCATTTTCACTGTACCGCTATTTTCTTTATGTTGCTCGAAGATTCAACGGTGCTGCATCTAGGAATTGAAAAGGTGAAAATGTGCCTTTAAACGTCAAACTTTGAAACCCTAGAGTGTTCCCCAGAATTAATATAGACCGATATAATTAGGTATTTTAGGTCGTGTCATAAATATTTCATTGCATTAAACATTTTAATGATAACGATCGTGATGTTGGGCATCCGTAGCATGGGACTTACTCGTTGTTGTTGTTGGGTCTTTTTGCCTTCACCTATCTAACCAATGAACCGATTTTCAAGTTTTAGCCTATAGCTTAAAACGTAGGTATGGAAAAGGCAGAGGACCTCTTTACGCTATTTTAATATGACTACGATATTCTTATTGTTGGCGTTCTTCTTGTTGAGGAAAGTTTTCTCTCACCTATAGAGACCGAACCAATGAACCGATTTTAGTATTTATAGGTTAAATGTAGATATTAACCATCACCAGCACACTATATTCGTGTTGTTAGTCTTATTCTTCTTGGGGAAATGTGAAACTTTGAAATCGTATAGTTTCCACCAGAACTGACATAGACCAACGATTTCGGTATTTGGGGGCGAGTAGTAACTATTTCACTATATTAAAATTTAAATGACAAACTTGGAACCGTTGGCCTCCACAGCATGGTCATTTCATGTTGTTGTTGGGGGTCTTTGCCCTCACTAGTACACCCTTTAAACAACTAACTTATGCACATCAATCTAAAAGCATGAAAATTAGTACAGAAGTGATTCTTAGCAGTACAAATCGGACTATCTATGAAACCCTCTTGAGCTGCTCACATATGAAGGTGGAGTAAAGAATAAAACCTTAGTTGCATGAATTATTTTCTTTTTTTTTAAAGTCTCATTCAGCTGTGAGATTTGAACGTCATTGACTTGGTTTGGAGACGAGGACGTGCTGGCCTCTGGAATGTTGCGGCTCACTTTGATCGATGTCTTCGGGAACTCCTCACAAAGCTTGTGGTTTGTGTAGGGACTTGGCATTTCCACGTTCAGTCAGTTGTTGCCACCTGGCAACAATGGGGACTTTGAGTTTAGGTTGGAGTAAAGAAACCCATCTTAAGGCGGGAGTAAAGAAAATTACATTTCAGTATCATCGGTTGCTTTTGAGTGAAGTGCAATGTACTGATTGCAGCTAACGCATGTGAATGCAAAAAAAAAAAAGGATCTCATGTAGAATGGGCTTAGATAAAATAGATTAGTCTGAAACAGAAAAGGACGTAAAGCGCAACCAAGATTAACTTGTGACCATTTCTGTTTCATTATAACATATTTTATATAATCTACGTGTCTTGTTTTACTAATTGCAACCAACATTGCACTTATAATAAAAAGAAGACACTGTTTTCCCAACAGGACACTTGTAATTCACATGCTAGTTTTACAGTTGAATATAATATACTTCAACTGCAGAGCAGTTCGTCTTTAAACTGTTACCTTGCCAATAAAACGAAATTAGGCAATAGCTTTCTTGATTCGAGGAAGGGAATGTATGTTTAGGTGTTCCTTTTGGTAACTATGTTGACGCAGGCTTGCACGGTACATTCTGCATTCATTGTATTCTTTCATGTTATTATACTGTAATGCAACACTATATTGAATTCTCTTCGTCCAAATATTATTCAATTCAGTCGAATATTATACAGTGTTACTTTCGCACTTGTTTTAGTTACCCCAATGGAGTACCGAGGACCGGATACGTACATAAAGGTTTGGTTCAATGATTCCGTTTTGCAACAAGTCATGACAAGTGGTTCCACCACAATTGACATAGAGAGAACTGGCAAACAGTCCATTGAAGTAAGACTTTAACTTAATAATCCCTGAATTCATTCGTGAATACTTGACATCAATGCCCTTTCTTTCACAACCGCACCTTCTTCTCTTCCAAGCAAGGCTGTGATAGGCTAATAGCCATTGTGAATAGAAATAAATACGGATGAAACGTATTTACGTTGCCTTATAGACTTATATATCAGACTGCCTGAGCGGGGAATCGAACACACGACCATTGGAACCAAACGCCGAGGTCCTACCGCGTAGCCACACTGACACGGCCACGGCTCAGCAGTAGGACCACCTCAGTCTTTGGTTCTAAAGGCCATGCATTCGATTCCCCGCTCAGGCACTCAGACATATATGTCCAAAAGACATCGTAAATAGGTTTGAATCCATATTTATTTTATTCTTTTTGAGCCTTTGGCTTTCCGTCATTGTGAATAATTTACAAAATCGAATTACATTAAATAATGAATGATAGATCCTACGGTAACTCTTGTGCAAGCCTAAACCAAACATTTGCCCGAACTTGAACTTTTCTTGCGCCCCATAAGCATAATAACCGAAAAATATTATTATTATTATTTGATTTAATTGATTTACAAAAGTCTTTTGATTCTTTTAATATGGCATCTTATTAGAAAAATGTAAAAAAAAAATGGTTTAAGAAGGAAATGGTTTAATATATTGAGAAATTACCATACGAAGAGAAAAATGGTTAAGATTGAAAATGAACAGTCCTCATGAGGTTAATTTTGGAGTACCTCAGAATTTGGATCTATTCTGGGTCATTTACTTTTCCTCATTTTCATAAATGATATTAAAGTTGGTATTGAAAAAAACATTCTATTTTTATTTGAAGATGATGTGAAAATAAGTCTTTTCACGAAATGCCAGATAACTTACAAAATGAATTTAATATAGTAAACTGTTGGCTAGTGAAAAAATTAAATGTGTATAAGTACTGATAAAATTTATTATATGACGATTATTGTCCCCAAAATGACTACAAAATAAAAATAATAAAATTAACGTACACGAAAATGAATGTGCTTTATGTTAAATACTAAAACTAGCCTAAACTGTAAAAATACATGTAAGGTTTTCGAAACAAAGAACAAGGCAAAGTATAGATATGATGATTGACCATTACTGGAATTTTAAAATTCACATAAAAACGTTAACAAGCAAATTAAGATTGCTAATATCAAATATTTATCAAACAAAATAAATACTTAATGATAAAAAAAAATGAAAATTAAGTACACAGCATTGATCGAAAGACAATTAAGGTATAGTGTCGAGATTTATGGCATTGCATTGGATTAAGTTATAAATGAATTACAATCATTGCAAAATAAAAACACATGTTTGGAAAAAAAATAGACCTTTATAGAAAATTCCAGATATTAAATATAGCACAATTAAGAGATGAAATTGCAATAACAAAAGAACTAGTTTAAAAATGTTCATAAAAATTACAAATGAAACAATAAAAGATTAAGAAAGCCAATTAATAAATTAATTGTTCTGCATTGGACTAATAAATACGCAAAAGAAAAATGTAATTTTATGTACCAATAATTTTTAATCGTACACGTGAGAGTAGGTTATATTTTTGGAACATAAGGATTTTGAAAGGCAACATAATTTTTAATAATAATTGAAATACATAGTAATAAATGTACTTTCGTACTTATGGGTACAGGGTGCTCAAAACGTTTGGTCACGGCAAACAACTCAGGAAGTATTGGTTGTAGAAAGGTGAAGTTGATATGCTGAAACATGACCTCGAATCATCCTGCAAATGTCATTCAATTTTTATTTTTGGAACTCCAAGAGATACGACGTAAAAGGAATTGCAAAGTTGTGCAGTCTGACAAAATAGACCTCATACAGAAAGCAGAACTGAAATAGCTTCATTATTAAATGAGCTATGAACAAAACAAGAAAGACATTGCAGTGAAGCTAACAAAGGGTAAGCAACCAATGCGTTCCCAAGTTCCCCCAATAGACTCACCCATATTTACTGCAACATGTGCTATCAGCTTAAGCGGAGTACTGCTGAAAGTCATTTCGTAGTTATGGAATCATGGTGAAAGCATACCAACTCAACTACGTGATCAACGGCAAATCGCGCTTACAGTATTAATGCAGCAAGCAAAGTTTGCGTCACTGCAATGCCGTTCTTGTTTTGTTTGTATCTCCTGCAATTATGAAACTATTCCAGTTCTGATTTCTGTATGAGGATTATTTTGTCAGCCCGCACAACTTTGCATTTGACTTTTATGTCGTATCTCTGGTGGTCCCGAAAATAAAAATTGAATGACCTTGGTAGGGTGATTCAAGGTTGTTCCAGTTGATGCCATAGGACTCGTCACATGTGACATATTTCAGCATTTCAACCTTCTACGACCAATACTTCCTGAGGTGTTTACTGTGACCAGACTTTTGACCACCTGCTATAGTAAAATTTAAAATTTCTAATAAAGTTGTCATGAAAGATTGTCATGACCAAGTTGTCGACGCGCCATTAAGCCTCAATCCCCCCCCCCCTCATGAAATTACGATTTATTGTGAAATGTATTACAGTATGTATTAATTTAATTCTGTTTTGGTGTACTGCTTTCTCAAATAAGTTATGAACGTCGAGCTTCTTATGGCAATACAGTACTATTATTATAAAATAACAAAACAAAAAATGGTTTCCTTTAGTTTTTCTTTCATGAACCTGGGATCATCCACAGACATGATGCTAAGTTTTTAGCTGAACCCATCTTCAAAGGATTCTACACAACAATCAGATTTGGAATGAAAGAGGTAAGTGCTGTCTTGTTTAAAGCATCTGGAAAACGATTTAACTTACAATTCAAACTTACAGAATGTAAATGAAAGTTTTATTTTAGTCCCTGAACTTAGCAGACGATAACAGAAAAAAAGTTAACAATCATAAATAAGCCTTCAAAAGATTGAAGATTAAATACTGTTTTTTGTTTAATTAATTTCTTTTGAGCCTTAAGTCAGCCGAAGCAATTTAATGCTTGTGTAGCTGAACCGGCTCAATTTCGAACATTACCAGACTTTTTTAAAGAAGAAAAAATAGCTGGTAAAGGTAGGTGCTAACCCGGGGATTGGATCCGGGAAACCTCCGATCATCGTAGCGGCCGAAAGATTGTCTAGAATTGGCCAGAATAGTTCGTTCTCATAGCAGCTGAAGGAGCATGGTAGCCCCTCACGCTACCCTAGCCGGCAGTCCTGGCAGAGGCTTTTCCAAGTTCTCCTTTCCAGCGGTTCGACCAGATCCGCATACCTCCAGCAACCAGGATGAGCTCTCTCACCGCTCAACCACGATGACCACAGTGTATAGCATCAGTGTAGTCTTAGTTTATGACTGCAATGTAGTGAGACTACTAAGCATAGAAACATGAAGTAAGAAAATAAAAACGTAGGTACTACTTGTAGGAGGTGGGTGTACGGGCGCATGAAATGAATATATGATTCATCAAACTTTATATGACCCCTCCCTTCAATGCCCTAAGAAATCACGATGCGCAATCAAAGATCCCAATACAGTCTGACTCGCCACAAAAAAAGCTAAGCCGTTCTCGTGCCTAATAATAATAATAAGAACAGTTTATTTTCAATTACAATTTACATATTGTAATCCTCGAAGTCATAAAAATATGACTTGTGCGAGAACCACACATACATTTATAAATTTTACATTTTTAAGCTAACTGAGTCTAATTACGTACATCCTCCATCCCTACCACAGTAGCTGATGTTATAAACTAAACGATTATACAAATATCGATTTTTATCTTATCTAAAACTAAAAAAAAATTAAATTTTTATTCACTAATTAACACCTTAATTCAAAACATTTCTTAATTCTTCGGCCTCCATACATATATTTCTTTTATATTATCTTATTTGTATTAAAGTTTTTCAGTTGTTTTTAAATTTCATTCATATTTTGATAGCAGAGTATGTTTCTTGGTATTTTATTGAATATGTCTGGTATATAAAAAAAAATTTTCGTCTTTCCATAGCTATTATTCCATCTAAGTATTGTATATGTCTGTTTATTTGCTCTTATCATTTCCATATTTATTGTTTTACAGTTTTTATATTTATTTGAAAAGTAATATTTGGTTATTATAGTGTAGTCTCTAGCTTGTATTATGTTAAAAATTTTATTATTTTCATATATATCCTTTGTTTTTATAGTCTTGTTTTGGCCAAACAGTACTTTAACAATCTTGTTTTGTGTTTTTTGTAGTCTATGTTTTAAGTATTCTGATGTGTGAGCATATATTTCTATACCATATCTTATTACGGACCCTATCCAAGCATCATATGAATTTTTTTCTTTTTCATGTTTAATACATTTTTAAGTTGGTGCATCTTTGGTATTATATTTCTTATTTTTTGTATTATTTGCTGTATATGTTTTTTTTTAAATTCCATTTTGAATCTATCGCCATTCCTAAGTATTTCGCTGTTTCTTTTTTTTTTTTTGATGAAAGTACCTATAGACGATTTCAATTTAACCATGTTAAATACATAGCAGTCCGCACTGATTGTGTACCGGCAATTCAGTGGCACAAAGTTTAGACAGAGTTTGTACCCCCACTGTGTACTCTCAATACGTAATTCGAATAAAGCCAAAGCTACACAGCATTTTCAGAGTGTATGATCTAATTCTAGCTACTCTGGACAAACTTGTTTCCCGGTTCTAACTTTTGGGTTTGTTCCCTACCCTAAGTAAACACTTCCTTGTTAACAAAAATTTAGCCATGTTTCAGAACTAAGTGAAATACAAGCATAAGTAACATCAGCAGGCTTAAAGATTCACCAAACTATTATTCAAAATGAAAACTGTTATGCAGAATAAAGGAACACGCATGGAGGAAAAATGTGACTATATCATCGTGACGATATTCAATTTGTGTTACTTTGTGGATTGATGAGTTAGTTCTGGGAAATACATTTCTCGTAATTGTAACAATGTTTGTTATCAAAACATGTAACAATGTTATTGCTCCCAGATTTGTTAAAAGGGTGACAGAGAAGAACGGAAGTTATTTACATTTGACTAAAAAAACATTGTGTCTAAGATATGGAAATATAAAGAACTAGTATTGTTCCCCGACGTAATATACGCCAGTCTAGCCGATTTCCACTGATTCAACTCGGCTCTAACAATCAGCATTTTTGAAGCAATAGTCTTTGTTTCTAATTGTTAAAGCATATCCATTCTCATTGTCGGCCGCTCGCCCTTTTTCTTTGCTACCGTACCAAGAATGAACCCGCTCGCCCTCTTGCTGATTGTTCCAGGGAACAGCTGATTAGCTGGCATTATTGAAGCTTGTTTTATTTAAGCATGACCCCTTAGAGCTTCGAGCAGATGACCAGGAGTGGTTAACGCTCGTTAAACCCTTTGAAACCGTTTGTCCTCAAGTCAGCTTTGTGATCTGCATTTTTGTTTATATTAATTTTGGTGTATGATTGCACAAGATTTGGCGATGGCTCATTAAACAAATTCCAAATTCCTCAAGTGTGCTCTAATAGCCAAATAGATGTGCAAATTGATAAACCGACTACAATTAATGCTTTCGTACGTAACGAAAAACCTGACGACTGCCCAAATTATGCGACGCTGGTACATTATTAATGTCGTTAATCAGAATCTCACTATCCGCGTGCGGGTCATCATCCTAAAGAAACAGCAGTGACGCTTAGAATTAGAATGTGTACCGCCATCTAACATCTATTATGATGACCATTGCATACAAACCTCAAAGCCACCTGAGATACAGCTCTTGAGTACTTCTGCAATCCGGTTGAATGTCAGCAACGGGAACAAACATGGCATCGGTACGAAACAAGTGTCAAGCAAACGTCGTCATTAGATGGGTTACCGGCCATTAACTACAGTATAGAGCAGTGACACGACGTAGTATAATTGTATATAACTCTATGCTGGAGCCTTAATGGATTAGCTGCAAGGGGCACTGCAGAGAGAAACAGAAGGACGTCATACTGAAGCCGATGCTGTGAAGAGCGATTTCTTAGTCCTAATACGCGCGATTTTAGTTGTTGGAGAAAACAACGTTATTTTAAGCCTAAGAACTCCGCTCTTTCGTTGTTTTTCCCTCCATTTTTATGTAGTGCACCTTGTAGTTATGCCCTCCAAAACCCGTACTGGTGCCAATCTGGTGCCAATCTGGTGCCAATATGGCGGCAAATGTCACTGCTCTATTGGTGCAGTCAACACTTAGCAGTAAACGTATATTGCTTTGGGTTCCCTTAAAGGTGGGTTGCCACCAAACGAAAGTTTGGAGCATCTAGCGCCGTCGAGCACTATAGTGTATAGTTCTCTCTAGCGCTTCCTCGCAGCCAGCAAAGCAATGCACAAAGAAATACCTTTTAACACAACAAACATGCCACGTGCCTTCCGAATGATTGAGTAAAAATGTGATACGTCCTCGTGCACCTGGAAGCAAGCTGTAAAAGTTAACGATATTAATGACGCTAGATGCGCCACAGTAGCATATAAACAAAATACCCTGGTGCCATCTATTGATAGTAGTATCGTTAAACTTTATAGCTATCTCTCAGGTGCACAAGGACGTCCCAAATTTTTACTCGATAGTTAAGGAGGCACGTGGTTTGTTTGTTGTGTTTCAAAGTATAGCTTTTGTGTACTCTTTGCTTGCTATGAGAGAAAACGCGATAGGGCTAGATGCTGCAGAATTTAATTTTGTGGCTACCCAACTTTAATTTTCATAACTGCCTCTAATTGCTACAATTTATCATTTTAAACATCATGTTTTGCCTTTGAACTGTCATTTCCCAAATTAGTTAGTTCCCAACTTTCCCAAATTAGTTGTCATGTCTTTCGTTGTGCTTTCTAGCCCTTACCTTCAGTTGTCATGTCTTAGATTGTGCTTTCTAGGCCTTACCTTCAGTTGTCATGTCTTTGGTTGTGC
>JAHWFP010048013.1:0-10822 GCA_023313725.1 Lithobius niger | reverse complement strand
ATACACGACTTTGCTGCATCCATTGTTACCAAATTCCCGAACGCCCGAATCTCCATCATTGGGTTGTTCCCTAGACTTGGATTACAACATCGAGAACTCGACAAGAAAGTCATCCACACAAATTCAATTCTGCGCCAAATGTGTGTTTCAAGAAACTACTCCTTTGTTTCCATTGACAAATACATTTGTGCTGAACACACCCTTATGGCGAGAGACCTGACCCACCTTACTGCCAGGGGAAAATATGCTTTACAACTTGAATTGTTAAAAACCCACACACCCTTGGAAAACCTCAGCATGTAATTGGGGATACCCCCATCGTTGATTCTGCCTCAGCCCAATGTGATGAGTGCCTCGTCTGTATGTTGTTCAATTGCCCGAAGTATTATTTGTAACATCGGGTGTCTTGCTGAATTAGTGCAGCGGGACTTACATGATGTAATTTTCATTGTGGAGTCATGGCTTACACCTAATTTCACCGATGCTATGATTGTTGATACTCGTAAATTTTCCGTGATCAGACGGGATCGTGGCAGTCGGGGAGGGGGTTTATTGATCATACATCGTGTCGAGATCCCATTGGTTGTTCTTGAGGTTGCCTCAGCGGAGGAAGGTATCGTGGTTGCACTGCCACGCAACAAAATTACTTTTATTTTATGTTATTTACCAAATAGCCACATTGACAGTGAAATTTTAAACCTGTGTTCTTTCATCAAACGGTCCATGAACCATGGCCACTCTAATATTCTGTTAGGGGATTTCAATCTCTCAACTGTTGATTGGGTTCGAAATTGCGCCGGCGACAGTCACCACGAAATTTTTCTTGATTCAATTGCTCCGCTCGGCCTACGGCAACTGGTGGACACTCCAACCAGGGGAAATAATATACTTGATTTGGTTTTCACACATGATGATAGGCTCGTTTTTTACCTAAATGTTGGAGACCATTTCGGTAGTAGCGACCACTGTGTTGTGAATTTCTCTTTAAATCTGTCCCAGACAGGCTCTGGTAAGTCACCCGGATCATCTGCTGCCAAAGCTAAGGGGAAGATCAATTTCGACCTATTAAAATCGTCCATGAGACAACTGGATTGGGACAATTTAATTTTCGTGAACCATCCAAACATTGAACAAGCGTGGATTTGCTTCCACTCATTGCTAGCTGGGCACATTGAGCTATGTAGTGAAAGCCCACTTGGGAAAAAGCGGAAACTTGTGGTTTTTCCACAACATATTGTTAAATTGGGCATCAAAAAGCTTAAGCTGTGGAAAAGGCTTAAAGTACACCCAGACCCATCAACACTACTTGCCTATAATAACGCACGCAAGCTCTACTCAAATTCTACCGAGCTATGGTATCAATCACAGGAAGAAGCTGTAATCCGTGAGGGGAACCCAGCATCTTTGTTCAAACTTTACCGAAATAAGAACTCAGCATCAAGAGCGCTTCCACCACTGAAAATAGGAAATTACTTCTTAACTGACAACTTGGATAAAGCGGAGGCCTTCAGTAAAACCTTTGCTTCGAACACCATTGCGGATGACGGAAACCTACTTCTTCCAGCACGTCAATCATCTAGTAATATCTTTCCATGCTCCACAGTGGCTTTTCCTGAAATTGCAATTGCTTCGGCAATTAATAAACTTAAACCAAGTAAATCCTGTGGTCCGGACAGCTTTTCAGCTTTTCTTTTGAAACAGCTAGTCTATGAAATCAGCTATCCTCTCTCGAAGCTTTGCTCGCTTTCTTTTGTTCAAGGCACACTGCCGGCTATTTGGAAAACAGCTAACGTGGTACCTGTTTTTAAGAAGGGTTCCTCCTCCGATCCAGCTAACTACAGGCCAATTGCACTCACTTGTGTGGCATGTAAAGTAATGGAATCAATCATCCGTGATACAATTACTAAATTTTTAAATGAACACTCCATTGTTAAACATGATCAATTTGGTTTCTTACCGAACAGGTCTGCTACCCACCAATTGTTAATGGTCCTCGATCGCTGGACAAGTGCGCTTGATGTTGGTGTTCCTTCTGATAATATTTATTTTGATTTCAAGAAAGCCTTCGAATCGGTTGTTCATCGAAAGCTTCTTCTCAAACTCGAGGGTTGTGGTATCAAAGGAGACTTACTTATCTGGATAACGGCCTTTCTACATAACAGGGTACAAAGAGTAGTAATAGAAAATACTGTTTCTTCCTGGGTACGGGTTCCATGTGGCGTTCCACAGGGGTCTGTCCTGGGACCACTTCTCTTTGTTATTTACCTAAACGACTTAACATTCAACGATAACAACATTTTTGGTTTCAAGTTCGCTGACGATCTTAAAATTGGAGGCGAAAATTTTACCGGTGGTTGCATTCCTGAACTTGAGGCTCAAATTCGGAACGTGACTGACTGGTCCAAGGTCTGGCAGCTGCCCCTTTCTATCCACAAATGTCTCACTTTTCATGTGGGTAAAAATAATAACTGCTCCAGGTATTTTTTGGCGCATGTGATGCTACCTTCCATAACGGAAGTGCGTGATCTTGGGATTTGTTTTACCAATAACTTGAAACAAACCCTTCACTGCCAGAAGGTCTGTGCATCGGCATATCGTCGCTCAGCCATCGTTAATAAGTGTTTCACATCCGGTAATGTTGAAACCAAGGTGTGGGCTTTTAAAGTTTTTGTGCGATCGCTTCTGGAATATGCCACCCCGGTTTGGTCGCCATATTTAGCGCGGGATATTGATCTGATTGAAGCCGTGCAGCGTAGATTTACGAAGGGCCTCCTGGGTATGCGTGACGTTGCCTACCGGGACAGACTTAAAAAGCTTGATCTGGAACTTTTGGAGCTGAGAAGAATTAGATTTGACTTAATATTGACATTTAAAATCCTCCATAATTTGATATCTGTAGATCTTCCATTCTTTGATTTCCCTGATTGTCCTATAAGCACACGGGGGCACAACTGGAAACTTACTGTTCCGGCCTCTTGTCTTGACTGTCGTCGGAACTTCTTCGCAGTTCGAATTGTCCCAATTTGGAATGCTCTGCGGGCCAGCACTGTGAATGCAACAACAATTCCGACTTTCCGTAGAATGTTGGAATCTGAACCATTGCACAGATTTCTTAAGCGATCACTTCCGGCTTATCCCTAACTCTTTTGTTCTTTCATTAAAACCATAACTTGTCAGGAACGGTGTAAGTGGTTCCCCAACCCTTCCGACCTCCTTCCACTTACCGGTGGTAAATTATATTATTATTATTATTATTATTATATTTTTCTGGATTTTCTTAACTATACTAATTTCTTTGCTTCCACAGTAAGGTTCAAAATTCAACCAGTAAATTCTGGGATTATTAGTTTTTTGGGGAGGATGCATCATTCTCAGCATTGGATGTATTAATGGCATGAGAGGCCTTTTCGTGCTCTACTAGCGCACCTCATCAAAACGTCTGCATTACCCGGCGGCAACGGAGCTACGCTCGTCTGGCCTCACCATGCTGGGATCTTGTAACGACCACCTACTAGTTCCGATGTTATTAGTTTACGATCAGTTTGCCACGTATTGCTAGAAAAGAAAACGTAAGAAACGAATGGCACCGCACATTCAATTTAAACCCTAACGAATATTTTGTCTTGAAAGAAGTTGGAGCTCGTATAGACCTGCCGGCCGAGCGTAAGCCAAGAGGTGCAGCTACGCTGGCTTCCCTGCAAGATCGAGCCCAAACGGCCGCAGCTCGGAGGCCCTCTAGTGAAGTTTTTCAGTATCAACACCAATGGTCGTTCTTCATCTCTGGCGCATTGTCCGCTGTCTTGAGTCTTGTGCTGCAATCGCACCAAAAGCCTTCTCACACGAGTTGTACAGCCGAGGAAGCACGCCGTCTGTTAGAAGTCGCATCCTCCCCAACAACTAATAATTCTAAGTTAATCTAGACGAGTTAATCAAGTTGTAACGAGAATATGCCGTTTCCTTTAAAACTAAAAACTTCCAACTTGCATAACATTGCTCAATAGTACTGCAGCGATTTCTTGGCTTAAATTCATAAATCCTATTTGCACAAATGACAAAAGAAATGTACTAAAGCAGTTTTATTCCCCCAACAATCCATCACAAACTTGTCGAACGTAACTCGATTGTTGTGGGACGAACATAGCGTAGGTCATGGCGTATCAATCATCGTAAATATGCGTTTTATTTTTACTGAGAATGTTGTTTCTTAGATGTAAAATAGAATATGATGCGTAACATTAAGTTTTGCAACAATTATTAACAACTTATTTTCAACTATTTATTTTTAATTTAGGTACCGCATAACATTTTCTGCACTGGGGTTGCCTCGGACGCCATTCTTGGCCCATTAACGGCGAAAGGATTTAACCAGAGTGGTGTAATGCGTTTCGGCAGAAAGCTAATGCTGCCGCCGGTCTTCTGTCACCATGATAACCAAAGAAAAGCGCTCATGTGTCGCTTGATTATCAGGTATGCCGTTTATGTTTAGAAATTTATTTGGCCGTTTGTAAATGCAGTTATTTTGTACTTTCGTTATGCGGGAAAAACCAGGTTACCAGACGAGTCGATCGTAAATACAAGATGGAGGGTGACAGTTATGATAAAATACCACGTGATCGTTTCATCGGTGTTAGGGAGGCGTTTGGCTGGTAGCTGTCATTTACTGGCTTCCCATTGGTTAAATGTCGTTAGAAAAATATGAAGGTGTATTCAAGGGATAAAAAAATGTTTATTGTGCCACCCCTATTACTTGTACGCATTCTGGAAGAAAAAACTTTGCATGTGCAGTGATCCACCCTCTCTCCACATGGTACTGTGCTGTGCCAAAGAACAGTGCACAGCAGCCCTTATCCAAGGTCAGTTGTTACCGCAGCACAAAACGCAAACATATGACAACTCAAAATCTTCTTTTTTTCTGATCACGCGCTCTCCTAACCCATGAGTAGTTCCGGTTAACCAGAATTACCCATATACATGCGTAAAAGTTAAAGCCGAAAGGGTTTGGTAAAACGTAGGCTACCCTCAGTGGTCATGTACTAGGCAGCTGATACCCACTTTTGCCAAAGAACAACCGTGAAACCAGCACTCCAGATGCCAATCCTGTTAAGCTATGTGCCTAGAAGCAGAATATTTTCAGCCGGTCTGCGACAAGCTTTGTACAAACTAAAAACGGTTTGCGGGTTGCAGGTAGCATGCGAAGGTGGAATTTTGCATTGTGCAAAATTTTGAGTTGGGCCCGTTTGGGTTCATGAACAAGTTTCTTGCGAGAACTGTTTTTCTAGACCTTTGTATGTTTTTGCTAAATAACTTGAGAACGACCAAACCTATCGTCATGACAATAGCACCATTCAAAAGCTCTCGAAAAAACGATTAAAATGGTGTATTTCAACGTCAAAATCGGTCAACTTTTGGCGAAATTATCGCAAAAAGATGGCCAAGAAAGAAAAAAGTGCATGATAAATTGTACTGCAACACTACCAACCGTACTGCGACGTAGCGTCGCGCGGCTCGCTCCGATTCTGCTACAGGGGCTATGTGTGCTACCATGCTTAACCCTAAGCAAGTTATACTAGTCTTTAAGAATGTCTTAAAAGCCTTACCTGCAAGCTTTCCCAACCAGAATCTCGTCAAACTCGAACCGATTATCTGCACCGTCAGTAAAATTGTATCAAGATTTGAGCGACAAATGTAAGTTAGAGAAATAAGGTAATCCGCAGATCGTATAATTGTTTGTCATGTAGGCTATACTGTCTGCCAATCTTTGCGATTTTCAATGGTTGTAGGCTAGTCGACAAACTCACTAGCGAAGCCAAGTTTTTCTTTTTATAATTTTATTGTTGTCATGTGCTAAAAATCGAACTAAACTTGCTTAGTAAATATCACTTTGCCTATGACAATGCCTATTACTGTTGTTGAAATTGAAATTTAAACCAAATTATTAATCATCCTAAGCCTAGCTGTGTTGACATCATAGCTACATGACATTATCCTATACATTTACACTAGCCTATGTGATAACCCATGTAACCCCTTCAATATTTTTTGACAAATAAATGATCAATTTATATAAATAAATAAATGCTAAGTAAATGATAAAAATAAATGATCGTCCACTCCATGGACCCAGGTAGTACTTGGTGTCGACAGCCACTTACGGTCCGGCACTTGCTTGTTGATTGTCACCATCCTGATGGTGTTCGTCGTCGTTTTCATCTTCCGCATGACATTGCGCGTCAATTGGGTGATAAGTCTGTCCTCCTGTCCGGTGTTTTTCAATTTTTGCAGGAGGTACAGATGTATGACAAGATTTAGATTAGGGGTTTGAATAACATCTCTGTAATGTGTGGTGCAGTGGCAACCCGGACCACTGCACTGTGACTGAGGTTGGTGCTAATGACCAAGTTGTCGACGCGCCATTAAGCCTCAATCCTCCCCCCCCCCCCCCCCGATAGTACGTTGGCACCCTATTTAGATGAAATCGTCGCCATTTGAGTGTTGGACTATGCTGCAGCAGTTTGTTTCACCGTGCACATTCAACTGAGTGATTTTTTTAGATGGTGTCACTGTGTAGACCGAATGCACTTTTCACTAAAAGCATTTGTAATATTAGAAGTAGACGAACACTTAAAGGGATATACCTCCCAGCGCCATTTTTCTCGATCCTCCACATCAAGTATGGCCCCACATGTCTATTTATTTACAGTAAGTCTTTCCCTTGCTAAAAATCCGTTTTAAAATGTGGCGTCTAGGAGATTTTTTCTGTTGAATATTACTAACTTTATTTACGTTCGTCCCGAACATAAATGATGCAACGCGCGCCTACAATGACCTTGGAAGTTTTATCTGTGTGTGCGCAGTATTAATTTTAATCGTTTGCTAGTAATTACTATGAGATAACAAATCTTGATGGCTAATGCAGTAAAAATTAAAATTAATTATTCCAATAGATCGCCGAAGCATAATTATATGACACTATTCTAGAAAATTACAAATTGTGATTTTAAAATACAAGAATCATTCCGGTTTTTGACGACACAATCAATGGGTTCACGCTGGCTGGACTATTAGGCGCAATGCGCAATGCAATGCGCAATGGAGACAGTAGCTACGTTTTTCCCTGCGAGGAACGAAGCTACCGTCTCAGTTGACCTTAGCTGTGGTAAATATGTGAATGTGATCGTCGCGTGGGTGTTGTGAGGCCGGCGGAAGGTTATAAGGCAGGCGGTATGTTGCTTTAAAAATGCGCAAAAGTAGTAAACACGTTATGCAGCATGCCACAATTACGATATTAAATTGCGTATTATGTGATCATGTATCGATAGCTTATAATCCCCGAAGACGTATTTTTTTTCAATATTCAGCAGCTTATACCACAAATTCGGCTGATTTAGGCTAGCCGGAAGGCGGAAACAAATTTTGTTAAAGTTCGAGAAATAAATGCGGCAAATTTCAATTGATATTATTTTCGGCTAAATTACAGCTTAAGCTAGGACGTTTCTGTATTTTGTGGAGTATTTTGCCCTTGTTATTTTGAGGAGTTTGACTGCCGATAAGCATGTTTTTTACATTGGTATGGACCAATTTTAATTGTTCAAAGGTCACGCTATACCAAAAGTTGAGTTGACTATCGATTTTTCGGCTGATCACAGAAGTGTATTACTTTTTGTCTTCAGCCTTCATCAGGCATATGGGAGTGCTAAACACACGTGCTATCGAGTCTTAACATTTTTTAAATTTCACTCTGCATGAATCAGCTGTCAGGCAGGACTGATAGTGGCTCCCTCTCTACGTCTATTTTTGCATGAGTGGGCAAGAAGCTCTTCCATCTTTTAACCAGGCTTCTTGTGAGCTCCTGTGTTGTGATTTTGGCTACATTTTGATGCTCTGGTTTGTGAATGTTCATCAGTTGGTAGCCATTGTCACGAAGGTATTGTATTGCAAGACATTCTTCTTTTGCCCTCATATCTGGCTAGTTTGTTGTATTAGACTTGAGCATTACTTTAGTGAACAGCAATGCCATTTTTCTTTACTTCGATGTGTTCGCAAACCCTCTGGTGCACTAGCCTTTATTAATCCCTACGTAGATGGTGTTGCATCCTGCGTAGTAGACCGTGTACACAATGTGTTCGTTTTGGGCAGTTGGAGAAAAAGAAAAATGGCATTGCTGTTCACAACATGAAAACCCCAACACAAGATTGTGTGGAACCAAACGAAAGCAATGCTCAAAACGACTACAACAAACGAGCCACATCTGAGTGCAATGAAATGTCTTGCAACGTAACATTTTAGTGACCTTGGCTATCAACAGCGAACTAGCACATCAAAATCTGGCCAAAATCGCAGCACAGGAGCTCGTGAGAAGCCTCACTGAGAATTGAAGAACTTCTTAGTTCTTACCAATTCATGCCAATAATAGACATGGAAAGGGAAGACAGTTGAGAGTACCTGACAGTGCAAAATTAAAATTTTATAGGACTTGATAGCATGTGTGTTCAGCATGACCCTTGTGCTTGATAAAATCTGAAGACAAAATATATTATGTACTTTTGTGATCCGCTGAAAATTTGTTAATCAAATCAGTGTATTGCACTGTTTTCATTAACTTTTGGTCATAGCATACCTTTTGAACTGCGGTATTAATAAAAAGGGAGTATTTATTAGCTATAGCTTGATAGAAACCCTAAAACTGGTCTTTTTTCGTCACATTTTACGATAACGAAGTTTGTTAACGTGGTTCAATTTTCTGGGCTCATAGACGATCGTATATCATTACATAATCAAGTCTTCATGCACAGACGTTATAATCTGCTCTTATACGTAGATCGGTTCACACTGAAATTGAATTGAATCCGCATACTCGTTTCGTACGAGCTAAAATGGCGGAAAGAGAACAATGCCTCTGCTGGAAAGTCCCTGCAACCTGCAATGTTTGGGCATTTCTTTAGTTTTTCTCAGCTAGCGTGTAGGCCTACGTTATAGTTTTGTAACAAAGAGTTTTTTGTGAAACAGTACGACAATGTACCGTTTTATGCTGCACGTTAAGAATTTGGCAGAGTATAAAGAATGCGTTTTTAATAATAAATATACAAATTATAAGTAAAACTGCATTGCTTTAACCTACAGTACTGAAAATTATCGGCTTAAGCCATGTTTGGCGTTGAAGCCAGGCTTCAGCTGCAACTTTTATGGCGGCTATTCGGCTTATTAAAAAAATTTCGGCATCGCGGCTTTGGGGACTAATAGCCTATTTGTGTTTGTTCTTTTTTTTATGTAAATCGTGGACCAATCATCAAAAATTATGAGTCTCACAAACACAAAGCTTGTGCATTGCACGACTGCAACGAGAGGATCACTTAGAAAAGCGACTTAATTCCGGTCATGGATGCTCTGCAGCATCTTTACTGACTGCTGCATTAGGGAAACAGGGCTCGAAATGAGCGGTATCACATCGCAGTTTGCACCACAAATTTAAACTTTAGCGATGCAAAATTAAATAATTTATTGCAGTTTAACGACGCAACTCTATTAAACGAGACAACATAACAGCGTAGTCATGATTGTGTTTGCTGACACGGAGATGCTAATCCCTCCTACTTTATAGACAGGCCAAGCGTCGCACATTCATTCTGGTAAATCATTGATCCTACCATCACCTTCGGTTTTAGTTGGTGGCACTTTCGATTCAGACACGGGTCAGAATAGTCTTAACGTGCGTCGGATTTTATTCTATTGTTACTGTTTATTATAGGTCTATTGTTATTATTTTTTCTTTCCTATTTACATTTGTTTAGATCGTTACTGTAACCATTTTTGAAATTTTCTACTTTTGTATTTGGCTCCAGCCACATTCCATTTGGAAACTGGATGTTTGTTTCTCAAATAAAATTGAATGCCATAGTCTTGACCAAGCATCCGTACGTGTAGCAGAGTAAAAGTGAAACAAAAATGGCTGTTTTTTCAAATAAAGTAAACTTTTTGTATTGTTTTTTACTAAATAAATTATTCTTTAAAAATTGCTAATCATTTTTTCATGACTGCTACGCAAATTTGTATTTTGCATCGCATTTCTGCTATGCAATTTTTCTAAGACATTTCGAGCCCTGGGGAAATAAAATTTAGGAATTGACTGCCATGGAATGTCGGTAGTTACTCGCAACAACACGGTGACCTAGAACGGGCTAGTCAACAAATACGTAGTGTAGAAGATAGAAACATTTAGTTAGGACTGTAGATGTCTACGTGGGTCGGTGTCGAAACCCAGGGAACGAAGCAAGTAAAATTATAATGAACGTATTTGTAATTTGGGTTGCACAAAAACAGGCTTGTGGCCTCTTTACTAGTGGTGTACCGATTCCGATACCGGTTCCGTGGTATCGGAACCGGTACCGCTATCTTGGTTGGCCGATACTGACTACTTTTCAAAATTATTACAATCGGAAAAATCCATAATTTTTACGCACAATCTCACAAACAGAATATTGATCAACATCCAGCGAATTTTCGACAGCTCTAAAGAAATTTGAGCTTAAATTCCCTCCTACTGTCTTCTTCAGGATTCCAGGTTAGTGTTTGTTAAAACTATATCACTCTTACGCTTGTCGTGTTTTGAAATTTGCCCCGACTGTGGCCTCCGGTATTTGTTGGCGTTGTTGCCCACTCGTTTACGAAGATCGTCATACAGCTCTTTTCGTACGAGGTTGAGAATAGTTGGATCGGACGGCGGTTGAATGTTTATCAGTGCAAGTCGAGCTCAAGATGAACTGGGTGTGCTTGAGCTCGACTTGAAGTATATTCCTGTCATGCCGGGGGATGATGTTAATGAGCA
>JAHWFP010048012.1:7601-19024 GCA_023313725.1 Lithobius niger | reverse complement strand
AAAAAAGTTTACGTTTTCTGGAAACTTCAAGCCAATTAATAACGACCAAAGAAGACTTAGCCCCCCCCCCCCCCGCGCACTGGGCCATTGGGCGTCGCGGCCAAAAAACACGGCGACGTGTTGCGCGGCTATGTCCATTTTTCATTGATAATTCTCGATCACGTGGTGAAAAATGAACACGAGGCAAGTATGGCCCACTCTGTGGTCTCCTGCACGCCGCCCGGAATCCCAGTGGCCACCGTGACTGTCTGGCCGCAGCAGCCAATTACGCGTTGATACATACACCGTAGGCATTCTCGTTGGCCGCGCAGCTTGACGGCCGTGTGCGCGGGGGCCCTTATTAGTGCCTGGCTGCCTGCACAAACTTCCTTATAAAACGGCTGTAACGTCACGCTAACTCAACGCCATGCTAAAATTTAGTACGTTAAATCCCGTTAACTGTGACCGGAAGCGTGTGTCATCGCAAAAAGTGTTAGTTATCAAGTTACCCCACACTTTTGCCAACAACCCACACAGTCATACCGATACACCTATTAGTCTATTACCGTATCTGAAACAATTCTCAAACTACAATGCACAAAATGAATTGCTTACGTATCCCGAATGTCCCACAATGTCATTTTATCCCTGCTGCCTCACATATCGAATTATTCACTCCAACAGTTTCAATAAACACGAGCGAGCTTCCAACGTGAAACCTTGCCAAACGACGCCTATCTAACTCCTACCCCCACCCCCTCCCTCCACAAACTTGAGCCAAAGAACTCGTCCGTCTATCACACACTTCCCTCGCTACAAACTAAAATGGGATGACCTTCATTCATATCGAAATGCTGATTGATGACCGTTTTCATGAAGCAATTTTCACAAAACACAAACACGTTTTCAATTAAATACGAGTTAGCTTGACGTCCCAACCGTGGTATAAATTAATTATTGGTGAGAAACTCACGGTTATCGATTTTTAACCCACGGCTGCGATTATTAGCCCGGCTCGACTATGCATATCTGTCTCGGGGCTCCGCCCCTCGACATATTTGCAAGTCTCGCCGGACAAATCATCGCAGCTGCGGGTTAAAAATGGATAACCGTGAGTTTCTCATCAATAACTATTACTTGTTGGTTGTGAATCCTTGACTCCATAATGGGTCCAGTTGTACCTGTACAATCAGTATTTCAATATATTAACACTACTAGAGGAATGCCCGGAAAACTATATGGACACCAAACTGTACTGCATTACAAAATGGCAGTCTCTCCCCTTTCTACGCCCCAGAATCCCCCAAAATATCTTTAACCAGCTTGACAGAAATTAAATAACAGACATTTTACTGTCAAAATACCTCTTAGAAAACGACACTTTTTGTAAATACTGCATACGTATATGGTTTCAACTAATTTCCCCTTGTTGTGGGCCATAGAATTTAATATGCATTGTGTTTTGGTTATAGTCTTTATTATTTGTGTTCAAGAAAATGTAACAGCTACAAAATTAAGATTTAATTAATCAGCTTTCAATAATAAAAAACGCCGACCAATGAAGTGGCACCGGAGCTTGAATAAGACCTCGATATTTAAGCGTCGCTAATGTAATGAGTGCCTGAGCTTGAGTCGCTAATATAAAGGGTGCTTTTTCAAGAATAGTTGAGGAAATACGATAGTAGAAAATTTTGTTTGGAAGCAGAAATTATACACTTATTTAATGAATTATTTTTTTTTTTGTTACCTAGTAGCATGACCTACTTACCAACAATGAAGTCGTAGTCGTCTGTTACGCAGTCACCTTCTGCCTGACATATTTCGATTTGTAATGCAATGATGACAAAAACAGTCCTGAATATTGCACTATAAGTCGCCATCACAGCTGTTCACCTGGAAAAAAGTACAGAATTAGCTTCCCGTTTCCATATTTTAAGATTTCAATATTTTAAGACACGACCGCATACGAAGGTGGTACAAGAGAGGAGCCGCGTTTATTCAGTCCTTGTATCCCCGGGCATTAAAGGACAACAACGTCTGAATTAACTCATTTTCTCTTAAATTGACTCTTTGATTTCACAGCCAGTGCTGTTGGTAGAAAAGCATAGAAAAGCCGTTTTGCCAGTTTCTTTGCCCGAATTTCATATGTACGGTGGTATGATACTTTTACTCGTGAAGGTTTTTCTTTTTTTCCTCTATAAGCAAAATAAAAAAAATGGAAATTCAATTCTATATCTACATATATAATACGGAGCAGGCGGCCAAGTCACCGGCCACGCCATTCCGTCGTACAATCAAGTACCCCACCCTGTAGTGCCATCTGTTGACGGCATTCGCCTTCAAATTCTGGTTGGGACACTTTTCCAACGTTTCGAACAGATGGCGCCACTTATCAAACCTGCCGTGTCGCCGTCTATTGACGGCCTTGGACTACATGTTCGGTTTATGACACTTTTTTAAAAGTCTGCGAAGAGATGGCGCCACTTACCAGATCTGCCGCATCTTTTTTGGGTTCGTTTTTGTGGTATTGTTTTGGTACCAAAGCGACCAATAACGGGCTGATGTTAACGAGCTTTTGCATGAGTGTTTAGAACTATTACGGAAGATGATTTGAAGTCAGGGGTTGTTGAACCCCGGATTTACAAAGAGGTTCGTGCAGAAGCTATGAGAAGGGGGATCCCAGCAGAAGAGCTGCATCAGTTTGGGATTGAACAAGACGATGGAGGACAAGAAAATGGCGGAGCGAGTAACAAAGGTAATAGTGAGAAGCAAGTGAACAATGGACACAACAATGAGAGCAACAAAGCCTCGTACAGCAGTGTTGCACAACATCGTAAGGCTGAAGATCGCCAAGCAGCGCTCAGTCATGTAAAGAACGTGTTTAATTTTGATGAGCAAACTCATGACGGATCGCGTCAAAGAATGTGATGAATTTGAAACGGTTGTATGAGGGCGCACTGAACAATGTACAGATGGTTCGGTCGTTGGTTTTTTTGTGTGCTGATAGAGGGCGTCCGTATTTGATTGCTCAAATATTCTCTGCAGCGGCTGCAGTTGTTGGACATCGAGAAGTTGAGGCAGTTTGCAGCCTTCGTTCCGGGACGGCCTTTCAGGTGATACTGCGCAGTGTTGAAGCAAAGAAGAAATTGTTGCATGCACCTGTGACTATAAATGACATGCGTGTGGATATTTTCGACTTCAATAACCACCAGATTGAAGCGAAGTTGCGTTGGTTGCCGTATGAAATCACCAAACAAGACATAGCAGCGGCTATGCATCGCTTTGGTGTTCTGATATCGCATGCTTTTGAACCTCTGACTATAGGAGGTCGTGATGTGTGCATGACTGGTGTGAGACGTGTTACATTCAAGCTCCATGAAACTGTTACGATTGAAGATGTACCAGAGGTTTTTCATGTAAGAGGTATCCCGAGTCTGATCGCAGTGGCAGACCGCGCGCCGCGCTGCCTGCGCTGCGCGATGCGTGGCCACTTCCGGCGCGCATGTGCGAGTGTGGAGTGTGTAGTGTGCGGTTGCTATCGTGACCCGAGAGACCTCTGTCAACATTTGCGGGCAAAGGCGATAGCGCAAGCGGAGAGAAACAGCGTACTCTTGTCTCGCACCGTTGCAACCAGAGAAGTACCTGCAGCTCGCCCTGACCGTGTATACAAGTCCAATTCCAGTGCCAATACCAGCACTTCATTGAACACGGTTGTTGGTGAAGCAAGTAGTGTCACTGTTGCCAGCGGTACCACGGATCCCAGTTGTACCAGTAGTGTGAAGTCAGTGATATGCAGCAGTGTTAGCCAGAGTGAGGGTACTGGCAGCAGTGGAGCGGCAGTGGCACAAGCAGAAAGCTGCGTGCTTGTGTCACATGCTGGTGCAGCCAAAGAGGTGCGTGCAGTGTGCCCTGATAGTGCGTTCATGTCCAGTTCTAGAGCCAGTGCAGGTGGTGTCTCGGATGCCGCTCGTACCAATTGTGAGGAATCAGTGATGTGTAGTAGTGTTACAGGTGCTGGAACTGCCAGTGTTTGTGCGGCGGTAGTGTCACCAGTCCCCCAGAAAGGCTCGAGCAGCGATTCAGATGGAGCCAAGCATAGCGCTCCGCCATCGAAAAGAAAGCGTGCCAGCAGGCGTCGCAAGAAAAGTGTGCAACCTGGTGTGCAGTCTGGCGCCCAGTCTAGAATTCATTTGAGTGCTCATTCAAGTTCGCAGCCAGACTTGAGTGATGTGCAAGCCATAGTCAGCAACGTGACCGTGCAAGCTGATAGTGTGTGCACGTTTGAGGTAGTTGTGCAAATGAGCGATGAGGCTATGCAAGTTGGTGGAGAAATTGTGCACACCGGAGAGGCTGAAATGAGTCAGAGTGTGCAAGTGGAATCTGAGAGAGTGCATGCTGATGAAGTGCACAAACATGTGATGGATGAGCAAATTGGACTTGTGGATGGTGCAGTGCATAATCAACTAGTAGATGAGCAAGTTGAGCTCACAGATATTATACATGTTGAGGATGCCATGTGCGTTGTAATTGAAGATGTTATGTGTTCGAGTACCACAGGAGAAATATGTGTTGGCGAAAGCCAAAGCAGTATAGAGATTCTGACACCTGATCAGAGTCTGAGTCAGGATCAGTCTAAGGAGGCAAAAGAGAGTGAGTTTAGTGAGACGGGAATGGGGTAAGTTTGGTTGGGTTAGCTGTGCTAAGTTCAAGTTCGTAAGTACAATCCCAATTGTGTCGTGGAATGCGCGAAGTTTGAGGAAAAAGCACGTTGAATTAGAAAATCTTTTATCATTTGTTGATGTAGTAGGGATTCAGGAAGCTAGGTGAGCTGCTAATTATTCCTGTCCCATACAGGGTGTAGATTGTGTTAGATCTCATGTAGATTCGAATGTCTGCATCTTTCTAAAGTGGAGTGTACCATACTTGATGGTTGCACATAAATTCGATGCTGGTATTGATGCATGCAGTGTTAAAATTTTGATGAGTGGCTGTTGGGTAACTGTGGTGTTCCTTCATGCATCGTGGAGAATTTCTGGAGTTTCCGGGCGATCCTGGCTGGAGCAGTTTGCTGCTCCGTGCATCATTGCGGACTTCAACTCCCATGGGGGTCGTCGCACTGTGACACAAGCGGGAGGCGTCTGATGCAAGCTATTGAGGATTTAGGTTTAATGGTGGTCCATGACGGGTCACCCACTTATGTACAGTGGCAAGATGGTGCTCCTAGAGAGTCTGTGTTAGATCTCTTTCTCTGTTCACCTGACATTGCTAATGCGTTCAGCTTTTCAGTGTCAGATGATCAGAGAGGGAGTGTTCACTTCCCAATCATGCTTCTTCCGCTCCATCATGTTAAAACCGTCAATGTGCCGAAACGTCGTCGTCCGGCAGCGGATAATGGCACCTTTCAGGTGTGGAGAGATATGTATGCTCCGGTGCATAAGACATGTAAATTGCAGAGAGAGTTGTCTCAAAAGCGTCGAGACAATCCATTCTGGTGGACCCCGCTTTGTGATGTTGCTGTCATGGATCGACATGTTGCATTTCGACAATGGCAGAGACGGCCCACATATGAGCTCTGGCTGTGCTACAAAGCTGTTGCCAGTGAGTCTGCTTTCATCCTTAGGACAGAGAAAAGGGGTTTTGGGTTGCATGTATGTGAAGCTGTCACTAAGTCTGGCTTCATTTCGGCGGCTTGGCAAGCCCTCCGACCGCAGGACAAGAAGCAAGCAACGTCCTGGGTTTATAATTTGGATGCTCAGGGGAATTTGAGCACTGCCGCGCTCAAGGAAGAGGCGCTGGCGGATGCTTTTAATAGGCGTTTTGCTAGTGTCTACTCCCTGCCGTGTGGTGCTTGTCCACCTGATGAAACGAGACTTTCTGCTGTCTCGGTAGCTGAAACTGACGCGCCATTCGTTATGGCTGAGCTGTCTCAGGCACTCTTAAAGTGTAAGCAGCAAAGTGCTGTTGGGATTGATAGGATCTCCTATGGTGATCTGAAAGCTCTGTCTGGTGAGGCACGTGATAATCTGCTAGCCTATTTTCAAGGCCTGCTCGCAGGAGGTGACATACCGCACTCATGGATGTTTACCATCCTGGTGCCCGTGCATAAACGAGGTACCATGCGCTCTGATTTACGTAGCTATAGACCTATTGCGCTACTGTCTACTGTGCACAATGTTTATGAGCGCATGTTGGTTCGCAGGCTCGCATGGTTCTTAGAGTTTCACAGTTGTCTTTCAGGAAAGCAGTTTGGATATAGACCTGGGCGGAACGCGCAGGATGCAGTAATGTTCTTCTTGACTAGCGTTTATGAAGCGTAGGTGAGTGGCCTAGTCGTGGTTGCAGTGTTCTTTAGACATTCGAGCGGCCTACGACACAGTCAGCATGGCTTGGGTTGAGGCTGCGCTCCGAAAATTGGGTGTTGGCAGTGGTCTCGTGCAGGCACTGTTGGCTTTGCTCGGAGAAAGAGTGTTTGCCACAAGAGTGAGTGGTTTTTGGTCGGCTCAAGCGACGACCAGTCGAGGGCTCCCGCAAGGAAGTTGCTTGAGTCCGGTCCTATTTGCTGTCGTGATTAATGAGTTTCTTTTAGAAATGGAATTGAGCACAAACATTGTTTGCTATGCAGATGATGTGGCTATGTGGTTTGTGGGACAAGATCCATATGAGTTATCTGCTCATGTTCAACTTGCCCTAGACCGCATCGTCTGCAGCCTCTCGGTTCGTGGGCTGTCTCTAGCCCCTGCCAAGACTGAACTCATGGTTTTTTCTCAGGAGGCACGGATTCGCAGTGCAACATTACAGGTGCACGTAGGACCGGTTACCATAAAGCCGGTTACCAGAGTGAAATACCTAGGTGTATGGCTTGATGGTGATCTGAATTGGTCTGAAAATGTTCGTGTCTTACGTGATAAGGTTGATCGTAGGTTGCCGATCTTGAAATCACTGGTCCACTATGACTGTGTGCCACGCGGCAAGCTGTTAACAGAGTACCGGGTGCATGTGCGTGCGCTGGTAGACTATCATCTTCCGTTTGTTGCCGGTATCCATCGTCATCTAAGAGTACTCCAGACATGTGTCAATGCATGCTTGCGTGTGGTGACGGGCTGCTTCATCTCGACCCCAGTCACTGCGCTTTGGGTTGAAGCAGGTGAGCCTCCTGTGCACCTGCGTGCTGAAGAGCTTGCGGTTGCACTCTGTCTGCGCAATATGAGTCGAGGCAGAGGAGACCCAGTAGTTCGTATTTTGCTTGATTATCTTCAGCTCAGTGACAAAGAGAGGTTTTTCTTAGGTGTAGCAGGACGAGCCATGACGATTCTGTCAGATCCTACTCTTGATAGTATCTTGAATGTGTCGGTTGTTCATCCGCCGTGCCAATGGCTTTGGTGCCCGCAGGTTCTGTCTGTTTTTTTCCCTGGCTCCAATGATGCTTGTCGAGTGTACTGTGATGCGTCATATGTGGCTAGTACGAAGAATGGTGGTGTTGGTGTTTTTATTCCGGGTCTACAGCTGGAATGCCGTCGCATGCTTCGCGGTGTCTCATCGAGCTACATCTGTGAACTTGCGGCGATCTCGGTTGCTTTGGACATTGTGGCGGATCTGCAGCTTCCGGCTTTTGTCATTGTCACAGATTCTTTGTCGTGCGTTACCTCTATTCAGGATTCACTTCGGTCGTTCAGTGTTGGAGACCCACTTATGTTCACGGTCTGCTGGAAGCTGTGGCTGGCAGTTCAGGTGGCACTACCGGCTGTTGAGTGGACCAGAGGGCATAGCGGCGTCCACGGCAATGAATGTGCAGACTCTGCGGCCAAAACGGCTGTCAGTGATGCCCCATGTGCTGTCATTTTGACGAGGTCTGTGGGCTCGTGCAAATCGTTCCTGCGATCCAGGACGGTTGACCTGTGGAACAAAGAGTGGTCTGCTGCCACCACGGGACGGACCCTTCATGCTGTGCATCCGGTCTGCTCTGTTAAGACCGTGCTTGATAGCTTGCCATTCTGGGCGGCGCGCCGGTTATTGCGACTGCGCACCGGCCACTCACTCCTTCCGGCGCATAGGCGACGGTTAGGATGGAATCTCAGTGCATTGTGTCGCTGTGGAGATGTTGGTACTATGACTCATCTTGTGTTTCACTGCATGCTGCATCAGACTGCGCGATCTAAAATCTTGCGGTGGATAATGACGCACCCGTCATCTGAGCACATGCTACGTGCTGAGTCCCGGAAGTGTGATGCTCAGCGACTTCATGCTGTGCCAAGATTTGTGAAAGATGCGGGTATTTTGGTGTAGTTTGCCTATTGCAGTATGGCCTACCGTTGTGTGATTCATCGTTGGTTATTTTTTGTGTACACTTTGTGTTACTATTCTCCTGTACGGCATCCTACCACTTGCCCCGTCCCTGTCTCATCATCTCGTCAGTGCAGTAGTGTGTCATAATGGCGTGTGTTGGGCAATCAGTCATTGTTATGTTGTAGATGCTTTGTGATGTTTTGTAGATTTCCTTTGTAGTGTGAGTTGTACTTTACTTAGGGTGGGCGTATGGCCTAGGGCCGAGGCCCCAATAAATACACGTTATAACGACCAATAAAAGGTTTAATCGCGTGAACTGTGCCATTGTCGGCGTTTGGGCTAAAAAAAAAAAAACAACCCGTGTCTACTAAACCAGACAACTTTAAACCAAACGACGATTGGTTATTAATTTCAAGGCCCCCAATGGGCCTCGAAATTGGCAGCCTGATACGATGGAAAGGCGCATTTATTTCCTAAATGTTCACTTCCAGAAAGGAGTTGAATTGTTTTAAGTGGGCGGCAACAATCGTTGCTTGCAGCAATGTCGCCAAGCACGGTACCGAGGTGAATTGTTTCAAAGGATTAACTTAAACATAGGGTTACTTGCTTACTGAACGCTGGATTTCTTTGGGCTTTTTTTAGCCTTCAGTCAAACATACGCATGCGACTTTTCCGGGGCTGCACCAAAGGGGAAATGTCACGGGGCGGCATTTTAGGGGGGTGCCGGAGAGGGTGTCAGGGCAAGTGTGTGTGGTGGGCAATGCGCGCTACCGAAGTGAATTGTTTCAAACGATTAACTTAAACATGGGATTACTTGCTTACTGAATGCTGGATTTCTCAGTGATAGGTTTTTTTTTTTGTTTTAGCCTTCAGTCAAACACACGGCAGCGACTTTTCCGGGGCTGCACCAATGGGAGAATGTCACGGGGTACCGTTTTCGGGGAGAGGGAGGCGGGCAAGTGTGTATCGGGGGGACACGTATGCGAATCCGGGAGGGGGCAGGAGTGTCGGGATTGGGGGTTAAAGTAATTGTGGGGGAGAGGGCATATGTGGGGGCCATTTACATGTTCGGTCTTCAGTTTGATAAATTTAAAACCAAAGACCAAACACCTGGAGGTGCGGGGGTGCGCAGCATGTGCACGGGCACAACTAGTCTATATACAGGGTCGGGCAGAAAGGACGGAACACCCTTGGCAATCAAATATGGTTAATGTTAGGATAATGAAACCTTGCATGGTATGTAGGTGAACGGGGAGCCAACTAACCATGAATCGATCACTGACCTTGACGCATATTCTCAAGGTCAGCGTGATGCTAACTTTCTAACTATTCTTCGTAGAACCCCAGTGTAAACTAGAAACTTGGAGACAGTGTCAAGGCATGGCCAGTGCAAAAAAACAGAACGAAATTCGGTACGTTAGTTTAGGAGTTACGGGCATTACAAGAATCATTCTGTTGTGCTGGCCGAGTGGCTTTCCTGCCAAACAGTTCTGTCAGGCTCTTTCGTACACCATTCATTGTATTGGTAGGTAATGGTGTTGGCAGCATACGCAAATTGGCATAATTCATTAACCGTGTTCAGCTCTGAAACAAAATCAGAAATGTTAACCTGAGGGAGGAACAACATTAGTTTCATTTCTAGACGACCACGGTGACTAAACTATGCCAACTTGCATAAGATGCTGCAGTTTGCAGCACCATTCTGTTTATACGTGTAATGTAGCAGGTTGTGTTGAGCTAGTGTTAAGTCATCAGTGTGTCAGTTGCTGTTTGTTTCCAATCTTGCTTCATGTACTTTGAAGACCACTGGACTTAATTTTACACTCACTGTTTGGCAGGAAAGCCACTCGGTCAGCACAACAAAATGATGCTTGCAATTTTCGTAACTCCTAAACTAGCGTACCGAATTTCGTTCTGTGTTTGCAATGGCCATGCCTTGCTAATGTCTAAAGTTTCTAATTTAAACTGGAGTTCTACGAAGCATAGTTAAAAAGTTAGCATCACGATGACCTTCAGGGTCAGTGATCGATTCATGGTTAGTTGGCCCCCCGTTCGCCTACATACCATGCACATTTTCATTATCCTAACATTAACCATCTTTGATTGCCAAGGGTGTTCCGTCCTTTCTGCCCCACCCTGTATATAATACGCTTAGGTTGGGCAAGCAAATTCATCATTATGCACTACAATGAAAGAGGGCGAGCGACCGACAATGCTAAACAAACAGATGTGGCCTGTAACAATCAGTAACAATCGAAATATTGCTTTAATAATGTTAGCTCTTTTAGCCGACTTGAAGAGTTTCAAAGTTGGTTGAGTAACAATCACTGCATGCACGACCGTTGTTGGGTTTATTGCGCTTGGTGTCAGAACTGAGAAATTGGCAATTGAGCGTCCCCCATTGAAAAAAGACATTTACTTCCATAACAAAACAAATCAGCAGGGGTTTAAAGGGAGGGGAAGCGGGGATGGGGATATTCAGACCACACAATAGCGGAACCCGGTGTGGGGTGGGGGAGGGGAGGCAGGAGGTGCGGTATGGGAAAGGGGTTACCCGGTTGGGAGGTGGGGGGGAGAAAACTGACCATACAATGACAGAATGTAAGTGGGCAGGCTGCAGGGGAGTCCGGAGGAGGAAGTAGGGGGCAGTCGGCACCCTTTTTATTACATGCTGCCCACTACAGTATTTCGCTCAGGTATGCGGTACAGCTAGTATTAAATAAAAGCCTACTGCGGCCAACTTTCACGAATTTTGTGATCGTATCTCATCCGTTAATATTTGGTGTGTGACGGTGCGGATGGTGTTTAAGGACAACTGCCGTGGTGTAGTTTTGCACCTTAAGGCAGAATTTCGATTGATCGTTCCATTCAGGAGTTACGGGGTTCCGAATGAGCAGTTTCATTGTTTTACATTGTTTTAAACATTGTTATTATGCAATAATGTAAATCAGCAAACGCCAGTATTAAAAGCTCTACGAACAGAACGACAGCAATGCAAACGCCAGGATAAAGGGTATTGTCATAATTATATTATTGGACGTTTTAAAATTGTCAATGTTCACCAAGTCAGCGTAGCCTGATGGTTAGGGCTATTTTTTTTCGTGCCAAACAACAACTCTTGGTTGGTGGCGGTGGTCGTCTGTGAGACTGCCCCCCCCCCC
>JAHWFP010048011.1:0-11754 GCA_023313725.1 Lithobius niger | reverse complement strand
TGGTTTTGTAATTATTTAACCCTTGCAAATTAAATCTGACTCGGAAGTCAAACTGTTGTTTAAAACAACTTTCTTTTATGATTTAATAAAACATGACAAGTTATCTTTACACTTCGTAACTAGTTGGTTACAATGAATAAAATTTAAGCTTTACAGAAAGCGCACTTGATTTGCATTAAATCGGCAAAGAACTGAATTAAGTTCACATTACAATTTGGACTAGAAAAGTCGGTTGAGTTATCACAACTCTGAGTTACATAATGACCCTTGCACTAGTAAAACAGTCTTTGAAAGAAATTAGCAAACCTTGCACCAAAGTCAATCAATCACACTTAAGATTAGTATTATATGGAAACAACCATTTGAGTGCTCTGCCTCAACGATAATACACGCGAGATCTTGGTGATCTTTGGATTATTTAATGAACACTAAGTTCATGTAAATAAGAAAAAAAAGCCAGTTTTTAGGAAGGGCACCTTAAACCCTTAAATTATGGGAGTCCTAGACCAGAAATGCCAATGGCATTTTGACTACCCATTAGTTCAAATGCTAGAAGTTAAGTTTAAATTTTAGACTAATAATTTAGAAATAAAGTTCCAAAATAAAAATTTAAGTTCCCTAGTTAAACTAGTTACTATCTAAGAACTACTTACTACCTTGCCCGGCATGGCAACACACGGACTGGATATCTCAGCTCCGACCGCCGTAGTAACCTCAAGCCTTTGAGATCTTGAGCTATGCTATCGATTTCCCACTGGAGCTGACTTTTATACGTGCTGCCTGGCCTCAGGAGGAGGGAAACCGTGGCCCTGTAGGTGAGCGAGGGGGGGGGTGAAGTGGGGGTAGTGAGCCTCTGGAGAGCGGAGGACTGGTGGCAAGCCGGCCAAGCTGTCACTCAAGCCTGAGGGAGTGAAAGCGCGGACGGACGAGGGAGCTACGCTGATCTGAATGGAGGGGGGATTGAATACTGTCTTTTGGTTGGAAGGGAATATCTGCAGCTTGCAGAGCAAAGGGAATTGCCGACTTTGGAGCATTAGGGGCCTTGGCTTGGATAGTGCATCGAGTTTGGAACTCATAACAAAGTGAAATAGGCCTATACATTTTTTTAGTGAAAACTACGATGTTATGCATCGCAACTATTGAAGGAGGGGGGGGAGGGAACGGAGTTTGTTGCTCAAAATTAAATAAACTATTTTTAATTGAAGGAAAAGGCTTTTACTGTACATTCGGAGGAGGTTACTATGGTCGGAGCCCTGAAATAAAACAGATACACACCGAAAATGTCCGGTAAAATAAAAGTAGTTGTGTTTGCCATTTTTGAACAAGATCGAGTCCATGGAAATAATTTACGTTAAATATTGCTTTTATAAAAGCCTAGGCAAAAGATTGAAATAAACCAGCTTGTGTTTCAATGCTAGAACGCATTAAATTAAAGTGTATTATTGCAGCCGCAAATAATAACAAGAGTTTAGTCGAAGTTTTCATGGTTGCTAAAATCGTCACCTTAGTAATATAAAAACGTCGAGTACGGTCCTCATACATGTGGTTGAGTGCCGATTGGCAGCCCCTCCTACAACAACATTAAGCTAGTCGGCTTTATGCCTGGAAATAAATTCGAAATACATATTTACAAGTTTGGTGGAAAACAGCGACGTGAATTGCGTGCGGCAGCGTTCGGTTTGAGCACTTTTTTAAATGGTTGTAGAGAACAAAGTATGAAGAATTTTGGAGTTCGGTTTTCACAGGATGACAGATAAAGTTCAGGGCTATTAAATGCTGGAAACCAGAGTCATTTTAGTCCATTTTCCTTGGAGATACACAATTTTAAAGATGGAGTTGTGGAAATAAGCCTAACGCTCGTGAGCGTTGAGGAAAAAAATCGAGTCCCTTTTGATTTTTGGTGCCGGTTCTCCTAACCAATCTTCAGGATTTAGGCCTCTTGCCTTTACAACCTTGCTGGGACCATACAGTACTACGCATGCGCAGGCTTGGGCCAGCTTATATAAGCTCCAGCGCAGCGTCCTGTCGGCATCATTTCTCCACATTCCAGAACCTAGGTCATGGAGGGGAGGCTTGGGCGGGAATATAAAACAGGTAATGTATATTTTCCGGTTCCGGCCCTGCATTTTTAGTCTTTTTATAGCCGACGAAAATATACATTACCTGTTTTATAGCAAACTTTGTCACCTGGTGGAGGGCTAGGTTCAAGTCTCCCGCTGTACGAGCTGGCGTCCCCAAGGAAATTTAATTCCCGATGAAGACACACCCATTTTTACCAACCAACTTCACCATGCCGACCAAGTCGGAATGACAGCGAGACTTAAGGACAAGTGGCTGTTGTAAGAGGTGAGATTGGGGAATGCGGTCGCCTCTATGTTATTCAATTGGTTGTATACCGCATGTAGGGGTCTTAACATCAAAGAAGTACAAAGTTAGTAATCGGAATTATACACCGAAACAGCATACCTTGTGGGAAGAAAGATGACTTGAGGATGTTTCTATGATGACGAACATGACACCAGGAACGGAACATTGGGTAGTGGCATACGTGAAGGAACGGAATGAAGGTTTCTGGTCGTGTAGGGTCCGGAATTGTAGATGGAAGGCAAGGTCTTTGTAAGTGCATGTTAGAACCTTTGATGTGGCGTATGTTGCTGTATGTCGTTCCTCATCTTAGTCGTGGTTTTTTTTTTTTTTGAGATGGAGAAGTGACAGCCCATACGGTGTGACAGCCCATACGGTGAAGACATCGTTCAAAGATGATGATGGAGGGCAGGAACGGACGGAGCGTCGTAGGAGGAGACGAGGGAATGGCGAAGCGGACAGAAGACGGAATGTGTATTTTAGCACCTGATGAGGGCTTGTTACAAGAAGACGGGAGAAGCGGATCGGCGTTTGGCAGAGAGAGGAACGTGCTGGTTTCGTCTGCTGTTACTGATAGTAATGTAGCCGAAGGTGTTAATTTTAATTGCAGAATGGAGGAGCGGAGTGGTCTAGGACAGCACAACGCCGTCGGATGCGCGTTGAAGAAAGATGAGACAGGTTGCATCGCGCAAGCCTATACATGTATACATGATGGAGGTTATGCAGAGACGTGTGCAGAGGGAAGCGGATTGAAGAGAAATCTGTGATCGTTCCTACAAGGGGAACGCCGTGTTGTAGGGTCCGGAAGTAGTGCGGAAACAAAGACTGCTGGCGACGCGGAACTAGGATGCTGTGAAGGACCTGGGTCCCCAAAGTTAGCAGAAGGAATCGGATGATCGGAGAGTGAACTGTGCTTGAAATCTAGCCTTGCTAGATCTAGACGGAATAGACTCGTCCTTGAGAAAGCTGTGTTGCTTGTCAAGGTGAAACGAGAGGGAACAGAGCACTTCGAGTGACGGGACAGTAAAACCGGAAGGTGCAGAAGCAGTAAAGAAGTCCTCCGTGTTGGAAGCGGCCAAGTTGTGGCTAAAAATTTTGAGTTCAGTGTAGAGATCGCTGACAAATCAAGTTTTCAAGGAAAAAGGATTTGGATTCCAAGTCATGAGGAGTCCGTCCGCATGGGGTCGGCGGGGTGGTAACGGTACTGCAAGGCGGAATCGCAGGGATCGTAGTGGTAGAGATGTGTATCGGAATGGTAGGAGGTAGAAACCCATGAACATTGTGATGTCCTCTGGATTGAGGAATTCGAAGGGCGAGACTGGTGAAGTGGTCATGAAGGGAACCATTGGCTCCTTGAGGCACGTCCTTGGTGGAATGGGGATGCAAGAATCGAAGTCTCCGGAGATAGCACAACCTTCTGTTGGAAAGAAAGGAACGCTGTGTACAACCTGAATGGGAATAGTGGATACTAAATGTCGGGAACCGTAGTGATTGCTGTTGTTAGTAAGATCGGTGTTGTCAGAGGGATGACGGGACGCAGACCTATAGTAGGACAATTTGGCCGTAACCGAGAGGAGCAGGTAGCAGCAAACTGGAATGATGAAGAGGATTAGTGAGGAACCGAAGGCGTTAAACTATGCAGGGCCTAACTGGGAACTGAAAAACCCAAGATAGGCTGGAGATGATCGATGTGGATGGTTGTGAAGGGCGGCAAAGACCTTTGATACACTGCCTGCAGGGGGGCAGGCGGACAGCAGGTGTAGCTGACAAGCAGCAATGGGCGGAACAGCAGGTCCTGGTGCCGACCCCCAGTGGTTATAAAACCAGCGAAACGTCGGAACGGCATAGTAGATGGCCCGAAGTGGCGTAGCAAGGAACCCAGAAACGCGGAACGCATTCTTAGAAATGCAGAGACAAAGAACGCGTCCACAGGAATGCAGGGACGTTCAGAACGTAGGAATGGGGACTGGAGGCGAAAAGCCACCGGAATGAATGAAGGGACAATCGGTTACGTGAAAGAAACAGCAGATTTGGCGAGAGTTGAAGCGATTGTTGAGGCCGTATGTATTTGTCACAGGGGCGACGAAACCCAGGCCGATGAGAAACCATGGAGATGGTAGGAAATATTCTATGGGTCCGGTCCTCCCAAGGAGGGAAAAGGGAATTGATCAATGTCAAGAATGCTGGCGGTTCTTGTGTGCCATCCGCAGGAGTGATGGTAGGCCTATGCGGATTGATGATGCGGAACGTGCCGAGGTGGAACGGGAATGCTCAGGGCGACCACGCGTTGTGAGTGCCCTCGAAGAGATGATTAAGAGATGTAGCTTCGAGGGATCGTGCAGAGGAACGACGCAGCGGACAGCAGGATGGATGGCATGGCTTCATAGCTGGTGTGGGAGACAAGGTTGAAAGGCGGAGCGCAGGGTAGCCAGGTGGAGATAGCTGCTTGAAAGTAAAAGCTCTTGAACAACCTGCCGTGAGGAAAGATCGTTCCGTGGAAGGAAAGGATAGCATGTTCGGTAGAATCATGGAACCGAGTTGGTAGGAATGGAAGAATGGGGAACCTACGGAATCGTGCCAGCAAAGCTCAATCTGGAATATTCAGTTTTTTTTTTTGTTTTCTTATGAAGTCCTGTTCCAAGATTCGAACCTGGCTCACTCTAATGAGTGGCATCAGTAATGTAGTAGAAACGGAAGCAGGGAACTGGGGATAGCAGACAAGAGTATCGGAATGCTGTTTACATTGTTGAGCACCAGTTTTCCAGAGGATGGAATGGGATTCTTGGAGGGATCAAAGTGTCGGTCCGAAGTCGATCTACCCTTTTCAGGAGAAGGGTAGATGGACCTTTGTAGCAGTGACAAGATGCTGGTGTTCCTAAGGGGTTCAAGCATTCCCCGCCTCCCTCCCCCTTCACCAAACAGAGGTCTAGCAGGGGGAATGAAGGATGACATGAGGAACGTGATGCTGGTCGTGCCGGAGGCCGGAATCAATTTATCGAAGAGAGCGTACAAACTCTCCTTGAGGAAGGCAGTATTGAGAGGAAACAGCGTACCAAGGAACGAGAAAGTGGGAGTCATGGACCGAAGGTTCGGTTCGAAATGGAGTCATCTTGAAAGAATCGCAGGTCGGGTCGTACTGGTCGCAACGAGGAACGTGTAGGCCGGAATGGACGAGTGAGGGACACACAAAACCAGCCAAGGCCAAAACAGGCCGCAGGAGAACGTCCCAAAGGAACGAAAGTTGAGGGAACGTAGGAATGAATGAACGTAGGGACGTGGGAACGTAGATTGAGGTGCGAGGATTGGACATGTTAAGGAGCAGTGATTAGCACAGCTGCACAAGTCGAAGGCCGAAGAAAGACGAGCGGACTACATCGTAAGAGTATATATCTGAGAAGAGGGCTACGCAGTAGGATGCGCAGATGGTGACGGCACGGAGGGATAATATCATAACCTTTGATTTAAACAACAGCATCTAATGCCGGTGGGAAGGAAGGCGAAAGCTGACAGTAGAAGGTGAAACGGCCCAATCCAAGAAGGCTGCGCAGAACCAATACGTAGTGGGAAAGGGCGATGAGGAACGTTGCTCATCCGAACTGATCTGCGTACCGCCCAAACTTAACGATGACATGAGCCGCCCTGGGCAAGAACCAAAGTGAACGGCGGCAGCGAGGAACAGCGGAAAGAGGAAAGTGAATCGGACATGACGAACCCGGAACGGGTAAAGAAAGGCTGTCCTTTGTAATGGTGGCGAGGACCCGTCAGGAGGCGGAATGGGAACAAAGGATCCGAGATGCAGCGTAGTACCAAGCGTTGAGTGACCCCGGAAAGGAACAGAAGATGGAAAAGATCCCAAAGGAACGGCCTCAGCGCAAGATGAGCTCGGAACGGGCGAAGAGGAACTGTCCATGACAGAATGAATAAATTCCACTGATGTACTTGTGGGGAACAGAACGGCCACCACTGAAGTAGGAATGAAGGTAACGTTCATCCGCGGGACGGCAGTATGCGGAATGGAGCGTGAAACCCTGTGCGGAACGTCGAAGGGGATGCTCAAAGAGCGACCACGCGTTGCGATCGCCCTAGGAGAAATTATGCCGACAAGACGCTGCACTGGAGCTTATATAAGCAGGCCCAACCCCGCGCATGCGCAGTACCGTACGAGCCCGGCAGGGAAGACAACACTCAAACTTCTAGGGGAATAAATGCTCAAAATGGGGGAAACTGCTATAAAACAGGTAATATATATTTTCGTCGGCTATAAAAACAAATTTAGCTGTTCTTCATGGGGGCCGGTGGGATATACTACGCCTGTCTAAGTTTAGCATTCAGCAGTTGACCTCATCTTGTTTGGTGGTGGGCACCTCCTGTACGAGTTACCCCAGGTTGCAAGCTGGTACCCTCCCAAATCGGTTAATATCATCCAACGTTTGTTGACGTTTTGGGAAGGAAGGTAGAAAATGCATGTTGAGAAAGGAAAATACATTTGCTACCTTTAATTTTCGGAGATCCAGTCTGCATGGATAAAAGGACGGAGGTTCCATTGAACGATCCAAAATTCCTGGTGTGCTGGTTGATGTTCACTTCAGTTTCTTCAGTGCTGTGGCAGGTCGATGGACAACTAGCCAAGTGAATGTTGAGAAGGCGGATGAATGTTGTAACGGCGGGTGCTACGACGGGGTAGGTGCTTGTAGCATCGCCGGTCGCCTGGTGTAACTGGATTTTCCTTATTATCACTCTGGTTTGACTTTTAGTACTTTTTAGATAAAACAGCACAACTGCTACAGTCCCGGTGTAGAGAATGGAGCTACGATGTTCTAATAATGTAGGTTAACTAGTAATAATAAGTGGTAACGCTGCCACCAAGGTGGAAATTAGGCTAGCTAAGTTAAATTTGAAGAGAATTATCTTAAATACTAACTTCTAGCGAACAACGAACGAATAAACCGTCGGACGTTTAAAACTCCAGGTTTTTATTTTAAACAAACATGTTAGAATGACCGCACTTTACATTTGGTAAATTTACAACTGAGTTTTTAGGTTAAAAACATTTCAAGAATTTTAAATTAAATTCGTACACGTGAACTTGGATTTAGTTCAAAGAAAAACAATTTCAAATTAGAAACAGTGAGTTTTTAGGCAACGGGGATTTCGCAAAAGAGCCCTCTAAATTACAAACAGCCTCGGCTGACTTATAATAGTAGACCTGTTTTACAGTTATTTTTCTACGGGTAACAACAAAGCATTAAACCTCCTAGAGTTGCTGTTGATAAGTCAACTCCTTAAATTATAGAAGCCTCAGCTACATATAAAGTCGATCGAGCGTTTAATCGATGGAACACCCACGAAGATCAAACCGTCCTTTGTTTACATTAAACCATGTTTAAAGAAACGAGAAAAATAAAGCTGGTTTTTAGTAAGGGACCGTGAACCCTTAAGTTATGGCCGCCAACGTCCGAAATGCCGTTTGGCCTGACGCACCATAAAATTACCTTCAAAGCTAAGAGGTTAAGTTTAAAATTAAACTATAAATTTTGACGTGCAAGTCCAAAAAAAGTTTTAAAGTTAAACTAAGCTGAAATACGAACCACTACTTTTGCCCGGCATGGCAACAATCGGACCGCTCCCGACCGGCGTAGCGACCTCTAGCTTTGAGAATCCTGAGCTGTGCTAACGAAATTCTCCTGGGTCTGGGTATTTATGCCTTCTGCCTGGCATGTAGCTAGAGGGTTAGCGCGGACCTGTAGGAGAGCGACGGAGGGGGTGAGTGGGGAAGAGGTGGCCACTTGGAGGAGAGACTGACCAAAACCGGCCGAGCTGTCACTACCGGAAGTTGGCATGACGGCGCGGACGGGCAGGGTAGCTGAGCGCTCTGAGTGGATAGGGAATTGGATGCAGTGTTTTGGTTGGACGTGAATTGCGGAGGGTGCATTGACAAAGGGAATTCCCGACTTGGAAGCGTTAGAGGCCTGGCTTTGGAAGTGCAAGTGAGTTTTAAACTCATAACAACGTGAATTTTAGGCCTATAAAAATAAAACTACAATATTACGTATCGCAACTATTGAAGGAAGAGGGGGGGGGGGGACAAGTGTTAGCTCAGAATTAACATTGATTTTGGGAATAAAACTGCTATATACAAGGCATGATTTAACGAAGGAAAGCTAGTTTGCTTACGTTTTTAGAGGTTTGCTACGGTCGGAGTTTGGATGGAGATGCTATAAAAATTAAACATAAAAATAAACACTGGGTCCATAAAAATATACAAACATAAAAGTTCGAGCTCCGGTAGGGTTCATGGCAAGAAGTTAAGTTTACCAAGTGCATTAAGTGCAAAAATCAAAAGATTAAATATACCAGCTAGTTTCAATAGGTTATATCGCAGGTTAGGTTAGTTTTAGAAGTTATTTGTAGAAACGTACAAGTGGTTTGAACGTCGGATATTTTTCATGAATAAACAAAGTCGTCACATGTTACAAATAAAAAATATCGTGTGTTTTACATCTAAAACATAACTAAGCTGGTGGTGTTTCGGCTTTATGCCTAAGAGAACAATATACAATATTTACATTTTTAAATCAAGATCGCCATATAGACGATGTTCTTCTGGTGTGGAAGAATACTGCCCTCAGGTTTTTTCTTCGGTGGTGTTGAGGTGTCCTCACCACGAGCGTCTGATACGAGACCGTGTTTACAATGTCAGTCCTTGGAACTTGGCGGTAGTGCTTCCATGTGACAGAATCAGGTTATTACAGTTCAAGTTTTTTTTTTTAATTAAACAGAATTTTGATTAAGGTCCTTAGTTTATTACGTTTATATTAAATGAATTTCTAAGTTTAATGTGATGGTTTGAAGGATTAGAATGGTGAGTGAAAGATAATTCCAGAAAGTTGAGAAATGAGGAGTTGTGTTTAGGAGGGCACGAATGTCTGGAAAGGTTGGGTGGCCGAGACACGAGCGGAAATCTAGAATGAGAATTTGAATATACATAATGGTTAGTGTCTAGGCTTGACGGATGTTCATTAGCTGAACTGATTTAAGCCAAATTTGCAAAATTGGCTCTTCTGCAACAGGACGAGCAGTGGAACCTGTTGGGCGTTTACTTCGGTGGGAGGTCTCAAGGCAGCTCCCAATGGCAAACTGGCAGGGTTGTCGTTATTTTGCCAAAGGGAGTAAAAGTAGCGTTTGTCGTAATGGGCACACATTTGGTTCCAGGATGCTGTGATTTCGTTGTCCCTGATTAATTCTGCTGGGGTTAAGAGGGATGTGCCTTCTGGATATCCGTAAGGGGATGGATGCCCTAGTGAAATGTTGACAGGGAGCACACCTGAATCATCGATCGGTGACGTGCGGAAAAATCTTGGATCAGCTGGATCGTCGGGGCATTGCGATAGGTGGGTTCCCCTGGGTTCAGCTGAGTAAGTGGGCCTGGGATTAATTGGAAAGTCAATCTTTTGTGGCCTGTTGACCATTCCAGTTTCAGCATCCGGAAGATCCATTACTGGTAGTGAAGGGGTCGAAGAAGTCTCTTGAATTCTCTGTTTGTGAGTGACTTTCCAAACTTGGCAAATTGCTTGCAGATTTTGATGAAAACCTTGTCAAGACGGCGTGTCTGACGTCGGGAAAGATTGTGAGTTGTTTTGTTTAGGAGGGCACGAACGTCTGGAATTTCAGCTCTCGGTGCCTTAACCGTCAGTACTTATCGTCCAAACCGAAGAATTCAGGCTGTGGAATTGCTGGAGGGAGCTGTTCATCTTGGACCTGGGGAGATGCTGGTGGAGATAGTGGAGCATCTGGAATTTGCTTGAGTGATGGAATTCCGTCTTCCATGTCGGTGGGTTGAGAAGAAGGAAACTTCTCGTTTTCTTCTTCCTCCATGATGTTGCGTGGACTGGCATGATCCTCGATCGTCTCCAGAAGGTCCCCTTGCGTTTCATTACCAACAACTTGGTTTTCGATTGTTGGGATGAGAAAGCTGGAAAGTTCAGGCATCGACGGGCCTGGACAGTTGTCGGCGGGGGAGAGGAGTTGCATTGGAGATGATACCACCGATGTGCTCTGTGTTGTTAAGGTGGTGGGAAGGAGAACTATCGCAGGATTCCTTGGCGAGTTGTATTCCGACAAAGTCAGTGTTGAAGGGAATAATGACGCAACGAATGGTGAACTGGAAGGTGTTTAGACGAGTTGTCGAAACGACGTCTAAAGCACTGGTCAGCGTGTGATGTTTTGATACTTTACAGAGTATGGCTTCGAATGTTTGATTTGATTGTTTCGGCTTCTTGGATGGTGTTGACAACTTAGCCATGTCCCTTTTCTATTTTCTTTGGCCTGTAGACTGCGAATCAAGGATGCTCTCCGACGCTGTTCAATGATGATCCACGTGTCTACATAGAAATTTTCACACAAGTGGCACAGGGATTTGTGTAGTAGTTGCAGTCTGTGATGTTGGCACACTCCGTGAGGATCCAAACATCCTTTTGATTTCACACCTGGACAATTGCAGGTTCCTGGGCTGTTAATGGCTAGGGTTCTGTTGAAGAACTGCAGTCTGCCTGCGTTCGTTATGATGCGAGGTGCAGCGTTTTGGACGCTCAACATTGTGAACAGTGATGACGAATGCGTGCACGGACAAAGGGATGGCGCGAAGGCGACGGGAACGACGGTCCTCAAGGTAGGTAAAAACTTGGGAGGAGTTGAGGGAAGCGTCTCCAAACCACCGAGTGCAGTGAGGCGGAAAAAGAGGAAGAGCCATCCTGCCTTTGTTCAGGGCATGGGTGTCGCTGTCTTCTTGGAGTTGGCAGTTTACAGACTGCCTTCTAGCCTGGGTGTGTGGTAGTAAAATCTTTCGATTGGTGGGAAGAGGCGAGACAATTGAAGTCGAAAAGAGCTTACCCAAGATTTGGCCTCCACTTTGCCATGGATAAACCGAGCTGAAGAGAAGAATCTGTTTTTGTCTTGAATTACTTTTCTCCTGCGTGGCGTCCATTGCCATGAAGAAACGAGTGGAGGAGACGAGACGGACCTCGTCTCGAAAAGCCTCCCTCAAAGAAAAGTCGAATCCCCTTTGTCACAGATGAGACTAGCTAAGGAAATGAGAAAATCTTGTCTCGAAGAGCTTCCTCCAACGTGGAATTCCTCCTTTTTTTTTGATTCTGCAGAGATGAGAGCACGCAGTCTGAAGACTTTGTGGGCAGAAATGACGTTAGAGACAAGTAAATAAACGAGGCGAACGCCACCTTTTTTTTTTATATTAAAATTTTTGTAATCTCAGTAGATTCAAGTCCAGGATGCTTTCCTTCGAACATTGACAGTTTTATGTCACTGCACTCCGAAGGGTGTCGGGGCCTGAAAACCTTGGTGTGGTGTGGTGAGTCAGAAGTGTAGTTTGGCCTC
>JAHWFP010048007.1:175-13499 GCA_023313725.1 Lithobius niger | reverse complement strand
GACAAAAATAATATTGTCGTGGTGGGTTAAAAATGAAAACAAGATGTTGATTTGTCGTTAAATTGTCACAAAATTTGAATCAGATTTGTCGTAAAACGGATCTAGGCGTGGGAGCCCTGCTGGTCTATTTTCACCTGTTCCACTACCGCCCACGACACGATTTTTCCACGATACAATCCTCCTGTAGTCCGCCTACTGCAACATTGTCCCAACAAAAACGAGAAAACAGAAACGAAACTTGTTTCGACCTTCCAGTCCAAATCCCCACCTTCCGATTGCCTCTTTAAGGCGCGGCATTATCAATTGCGAAACACAAGGCCAACAGTGATAAACAAGAGCGCTGGCCAACCCAGTAATCCGTTTGGAGTCAAAATTCCACTTCGTGTAAACCGAGACAACGACACAGACACACACACACGCGCGCACGCATGCGCGAACACAACTACCTTTCCGGCCACAACCGCATCGCTCTCCTAAAGTGCCTAACCCTAATCCCATCCACGGCATCCCGTTCCAGATTGCTCTTTCGTCTCTACCCGACTCTCCCCACTGCCCCACTCTGTCGAAACGTCCAGCGCTCCAATTTTGTGCGGGGTTTGAAACGAGGACATCCAAGGGTATTGGGGGGTGCTGTCGAGTGAACGATTGGCAATGTACGAGGTTTGCAGGTAACGGTGCGAAAACTTTCTCATTTTACTTTGACTCGCTTGGCAATTCCTGGAAAGAAGGTACAAAAGTAAAGGTGCACCTTCTGGCCATACAGTGTTACAAACGCTGGTACAAAGACCTTCTGCTCACGACTCTTTAGTGCTCGTTAAACGACTGTGCGATCCCTTCGATATCAAAACTAGGACTTCTGCATCGTCTTGCCATGTCTCAACGTGAAGATTAGTCTAAAAAAGGCGAGAATTTTAGACTAACTTCACGTTCAGACGTAGAGATCATGCAGGAAGTCTTAGTTATGGAATAGAGCAGCGTCGTGTGACGTCATATTGGCTACACGACACCATTTGGAGGTAATAGCTACAAGGTGCACTAGATTAAAATGTAACGGAAAACAACGGCACTTCTAGTCAAGACAGTACTTTGAGAGCGGATTTATTAGGCTTAAAAGAACGTTGTTTTCTCCAACAACAAAAATCGCGCGTTACAGGCTTAAGAAATCCAGACGATCTTCCTTTCTCCCTCCAGTGCCCCTTGCAGCTAACCCAGTTACTGGCTCCACCATAGAGTTATACACAATAATACTACGTTGTGTCATTGCCCTATCGGAGGGATCACTCAGTCGTGTAATGGGCATTTAAAGTAGTGATTTGAAGTTCTCTGATTCGAATACGGTCGTGATGGGCATGTCAGTGAACTAAAATCTACAAAAAAATACCGAATTCTTAGGGATTCTGGCATACATTTCGTTGTGTATTTGGGTTTAATTTATTTATAATACGATTTGATGGTAGAACCATTATCCTACTTCAGGACGGAGAGGGATAGACAATTCCTCTTTTTTTTTACATGCTGTATCGACAAGATCAGGAGTGGCCAAATTTTAGGGGGGGGGGGGTAAAAAGGAGAGTGGGAGAAAAAGATGCACCTTTTGACTATAGAGCAGTGACACGACGTAGTATTATTGTATATAACTCTATGCTGGAGCCTTAATGGGTTAGCTGCAAGGGGCACTGCAGAGAGAAACAGAAGGGCGTCATACTGAAGCCGATGCTGTGAAGAGTGATTTCTTAGACCAAAAACGCGCGATTTTTGTTGTTGGAGAAAACAACGTTATTTTAAGCCGAAGAAATCCGCTCTTCCGTTGTTTTCCCCGTCCATTTTTATGTAGTGCACCTTGTAGTTATGCCCTCCGAAACCCATACTGGTGCCAATATGGCGGCAAATGTCACTGCTCTATATACAACTTTACAGCAGCCTGAATTTCAGCCCAACTTTTTATTTCATTACTAACCGAATAGTACTAACGCTCACTCATTCGGCGTCGTCTCACTTCACTCATCGAGGACATTTCTTGCTATAACTCTTATGCTGTTGACAGACATTTGGAACCACAGACAAAACAAACGATCAGTTTAATGATCAAGCAAATGATCAGTGTAGTGCGCAATTTTCGTAAGGTCCAGTTCGTAAAGAAACGATAACTCGTGCCAACTCTTAAATTCCTCTTGTTTATCGCTTTATTTATCTCGTTCGCCACATTGACTGATAAATAAAGGGACATAAATCCTTCCGGTGTTGTCGGGTAAGCCGTTGAGACTAGCGTTTGCAATATTTACACAGGTTGGAGTTAATGTCGCAAAATCATCTCGCACAAAAGAGAGAGAAAAAAAAGAAAATGAATGTCGGCAACATTTACATTTATACTTTGAACTAATGTCGCAAAACAGGAAAGCCAACATGGATGCATGTACCTTTATCCAGCAATGACGATGTTAAAATCGGGTGAGTGGTTCTCATTATTTGGCTCTAGCCAACAATAGTGTTAGCAGTGCTGAGAATTCTTATCTCTGTCCAATATCAGTCGGACCAACTTTCTCCTTTTCACGTTAGTAGGTGTTGCTAATAATTCTTCAACCGCATTAAGTGTTTTTTTTTTGGTAGATTATTTTTTAATCAGATAAATTGTGCTACACAAGCTGCAAAGTATAAATGATGCTTGAACCGAAATCCAGGAACCACACCTCACTTATCATTTGTATTAGTAACCACTCTTTACGTGGGTTTTCTTGTTTCACTTATTTTAAGAATTTTTTACTTTACGTTCTGCTCTTCAACTGTCCCGTTCTTGCTGCCCTGTCTGGATCTTCAATCCCCCCACCCCCCACACACACATACATACACTTTACATGGGTTTTCTTGTTCAGTTCAGAATTTTTACTTTACGTTCTGCTCTTTATGCTTTAACGTTTTTGCGCATTCATCCAATTAGGTCCCGTTCTTCCATTGGTCCCAAGCTGTTTTTTGATGTTTTACAACTATTTTACGGGCTCCGTGTGTGCTTTAGCGTTTTTGCGCATTAATTCAGTTCTGCCCCTCCCCCCCCCCCCGCCCCAAACGCCACCCCCCCCCCCACCCGGGAAAAATAGTTGTAAAACACCAGAAGACAATGGAGCATCATTAAACATACGCCAAGTACTTCCACGGTCGCACAGAACATATTAGTAGATTTGTTGACAGAGTTAACCATTTCACGCGGTTTTAATGTTAGGCGTACACGCAGAAATCGTACTCGGAATGCTATTCGTCGTGTTTTACCACAATTTACACCCGATCTACTACTGAGGAGCACCAGCTAATGGCTTAACCTCCACACTATTGGTCACATCGGGAAATATTTTGTTGTGGCCTTGTTGGGATTACTCAAACTAGCCAGAGGCATCACATAGAGCAGTGACACGACGTAGTATTATTGTATATAACTCTATGCTGGAGCCTTAATGGGTTAGCTGCAAGGGGCACTGCAGAGAGAAACAGAAGGGCGTCGTAATGAAGCCGATGCTGTGAAGAGTGATTTCTTAGACCTAAAACGCGCGATTTTTGTTGTTGGAGAAAACAACGTTATTTTAAGGCTAAGAAATCCGCTCTTCCGTTGTTTTACCCTCCATTTTTATGTAGTGCACCTTGTAGTTATGCCCTCCAAAACCCATACTGGTGCCATACTTATTTAAAGGGTTTGTTAAACCAAGCAATATTTGTTCTAAAAGTTACTATAATGCCATGCGCTCCGTCCCCCATCTCTTCCCTGGGTGAATGCTTCCCCTGGCGAGTCAACTCAAATAAAAACATTAAAGATGATAAAAGCTTCATTCACACATTTGCACTTCCGCGGTGAAGGAATCGTCGTTTCAAAGCGGTCAATGGCAAGGTTATGACAACACTGCACCTTTTGTCCTTGCTGCTTGAAAGGGCATTGGTAGTAATTGGCTTTCCTGCAGATGAAGTCCTCGAAATAAAACAATTGCATTGAAATAATATTCGTTGCGGGAGTGGAAAGACACTAAAGCGATCCTCCTGTTGATCGTCTTACGTTGTTAATGTGTCCACAGTCCATCTTGAGTTCGCCCCAGAATGAACACAAGTAATCGACTGGACGTTTTTGGTAGCAGAGTGCCTTGTTGATATCCAAAGTAGTTACAATAACAATGGCGAACGTCGATCAAAGCCACCCCGTCCAGGAAGACGTAGCTGATCACAAAATACGTGCAAGACTCATGATACGCCGCGCACACTATAGAATTGACGACAGTGATTTTCTCCTTTACGTAGGTTACCACAACTCGAGGAGATTGAAATTGCACGTTTAAGCTGTGGTTTTGCTAATTTTGTTTTGTTCGCGTCTCCGATTTGCTTGTCTTTAAAATTGCTGCATCATGAGTTCTTCGAAACCAACTGTGTTTAATTACGTAGACAACCAGGATTTTATTGTTTATAGTATTTATCTGGGTTTAGTCTCGAATATCTGCCAATTTCTTTTACGTTCTCTCTTCCGTCCTAATTTCTTCAAACTCGGTGTTCAGTCATTGTTGTGTGGTTTGACACTAATTTCCGTTCACCATTATGCCTTTTACCAATGGAGAGGCTTTGATGTGTTGACGATCATGGGTGGATGCCAACGACACATGGTAGCAGCAGCCAGGATCTACACTGAGAGGTATCCTGACAGAGAGAGACCAGATTCAAGGTGCTGGAAATGTACAGCCTGATAACAATAACGGGGTACATCTTCTACGATATTAGGGCTGATTGAACTTAAAAAGTGGTTGCTGCTGTGATAGTTGATCCGCATGCAAGTAGCCTACGAGGAGCATAGTTACAGATGCTGGTATGACCCAAACGACTGTTTGGAGGATTCCCCGTGACGCCCGCATTCATCCATGTCACCTAGCACTGCGTCAGGACCGAGACGGTGATGACATTCAAAACCGAAGTAACCTCTGGCAATGGGTCCATGGTCAGGAGCAGCAGATTCCCTATTTTTTCGTAATACACTCTGGTGTGACGAGGCTACATTCAAAAGACATGGAGAGGTAAATCGTCACAATACGCCCCATTGGTCTGCTGAGAACCCACGTTGGATAAGAGAGGTCAACAACCAATGCGTTTGGAGTTTTAACACGTGGTGTGGTATGCTCGGAGCCCAAATTATTGGACACCACACTTCTTCAGGGAAACCCTATCTAGCTAGGTGTAGTGAGAATTTCTCACCGACAGACTGCCCCTCTTACTGGAAGATGTGCCCTAGGCTACAAGAGAATAACGTGGGTTCTGCATGACGGATGTCAGCACGTTTTGCCATGCAAGCAAGGGCCGTCTTAGTCGAAATGTTCCCCCCAATGAAAGAGTTGCAGGGGTGGTCCAGTTCCCTGGCCTATCAGGTTTCCCGTCTTGTCCTGTCTGGACTAGCATGTTTGGCGAAGAGTGAAGGACACCCGTCCGAACTGATTGTGAAGACATGATGGAAAGAATTAGAAAAGCTTGCAGGAGCACCACAGAAGAAGAGCTCATCCGAGACCATGGGTCCTTCAGTAGGAGGCAGCGATTATGCATTGATACAAACGGAAGACAATCATAGCACCTTTAATTTATTGCTGAAGATGTTCAAAGCCTGCCTAAATTTGTTGCTTTAACGTAGCAGGAAGGTGCTTCATCTTTCAAATGTCCATTCTTTACCTGTCATTTTGGCACAGGGTTAACCCCATTGTTTGTTAGGCAGAAAGTCAAACGCCACGTCACGTCTTTAACAAATGTGGATAGTGTGGAATTATTACTTGAGGGAGCGAGGGTTTCCCGTCGATACCCATTGTTTTTTGTTTAAGCCCACGAGCAAGGTAATATCTACCGTTCTTTACGTTACGCGCGATGATTTCGTATGGATGTGCTCTTCGGGGGACGCCCATCCTGGAGGGTAACCAGACTAAAAATCGAAGAACAAAACATCGCCGGGCAAAACATCGCGGATAAAATATCGCTAGGGCAAAACATTGCTAGGACAAAACATCGTTAAGAGAAAACATCGCATACAGGGTGTTTCAGAATAAAACCGATAAACTTCCAGGGCTTACTAAGGAAGTAAATACAAGTTTACTGGAAATGCAACGTCTAACTCTTGCCACAGCAAGGAAGCAATTTCATAGGAGGCCAGATAGGGGGGGTCTGGGGGAGTTCTGGGAGTACTGTTCCGGGAAGCCGAAGCATTTTACGATATATAACTACCGTATCCGGCTTCGAGAGAGTACCTTTTCACATGTTATCGAGGAATTTATTTTTAGCATTATGACACATTTTGGGATTTGACTCGTTGCCATGCGGCCCCCTCCCCTACCCACTGCTTGTTCATGTTTTTTTTATTTACTTTTTTTGACAGTTAAAAAAAAAGAAAGTACACTTTAAGGTTATTCTAATTTGGCCCGGGAAGGGGGGGGGGAGGTACAATAAGCGTTGTACACCTTATCTGACCTTAGGAAGGCATGCCTTTTGATAGTATTAACCATCACTCTTAAACGTTTTTATAAAAACTACCGTACGTTGCAACTAAGGCTATAAATTAAATTTTGTCGCTTCCAATGCCAAATTTATTTGTGACTTCCATGAAGTGGAGGGACCAGTAGGTTACCGTTGCCCTACGCCCCCCCGCCCCCCCCCCCCCCCCCTCACCACCCAACTTTCCAGGATCATCAGTCGGAACACGTCTTATGGCAATCAAGCTGGTTAAAGAAGGCTTTATTTTAATGGGGAACAGTGAACATACTTGGGCTACCATGTTTCAGGAAAATAAAACAGGTTTCTTAGGAATAATAAAAAAAGGAACTTCTGCTGCCTTCTTAATTTAAAATAGTACTACTTCTAGCGCATTTTCCATTACGGAAATATTAAAGAGCTGTGGAGTAGTGAGAGGCTTTGGAAAGAAGCCAGATCTGCTTGACTGCAAAACGCGTCATTAAATTTGTGAAACATGCGATGTTTTTGTCCTCACGATTATTTGTCCTAGCTGCGTTTTGTCCTCGCGATGGTTCGTCCGGGATTATTTAGTCCGGCGATGTTTTGTCCTGCAATTTAGTCCTGCGATGATAGGGGGGATGACAGAGTTCTACGAACTTCATTGTGTTGTGTGATATTTAGGTTCTATTTTATGTGTGCAACAGGTTTTGGAGAGACTTAACATTTCACCGAAATGGCAGGTAAACCAACTCTGAAGCTAAATCACTATTGTTTCCCTGATCACCAGTCAGCACTGGTGGAGAATATGAAGTAAGTAACTTATAGGACAAATGTTGCTTGGTTTAACAAGACCTTCTAAACGAGGTGTTACACGTTCCCCTTCCCATTGGAAACTTCTGAGAAACCCGGGCCCCCTCTCTCGAGTGGCTCCTAGCTCCCAATTGGGGGCATGGGTACTTTAGATTATTTTCTTATAATTCGTCATATTCTGGATGCAAGAATTTTGACTCATCCTTATAAGTTTACTGGGTCTATTTTTCAAATAAACAGACGAGATGACTGATTCAATTACAAAATTATCAAATATGTACATAGGCCTGCATTAAAAAAAATGAACATAATACCTCAGGTCTACGCTCAGTTGGAAAAAGGTGGAAAAAGTGGGTGGCAAGTGTGACTTCCAAAGTTTTCGTTGTCTTTTATTAACTGCTTAATAGTCCATCTTTGTACATGTAGCAGTTGTCTATCTGCCACCGTTCTTGCGTACAGAACTAAATTTTCAATTCACGCATTTCATTTTATCGTTATTAGTCCATAATTCTCCGGGCAAGGCAAATTTGATGTTGGAAAGAATAGAGAGGGCGAGCGGGGGGGGGGGGAGTCAGTTATTTGGATGGAAGAACCACGCGTATTCTTTACAATACCTACATTCGGCCCCACCTGGATTACTGTGTCCAGGTGTGGAATCCACATTTTGTTAAGGACAAAAAAAAAATCATAGAGGCTATTCAGTATTCAACGCCATGGATCCAAGGTACCGACCCAGATAAAAAACTTGGATTACCAGCAACGTCTTAGACACTTGGGTCACTACTCTTAAGAAAAGACGACTCCGTGGTGACCTGTTGGAAAATTTCAAATATGTTACAGTGTCCGCGGCCTATCTTGAGTTCGCCCCAGAACGACACAGATAATCAATTGTATGTTTTTGGTAGCACATTGCCTTGTCGATATCCGAGATGGGTAAAAAAAACAATGGCGGCCGTCGCTTAAGGCCGCCCCCTCCAGAAAGACGTAGCCGCTCATAAAATACTTGCAGGACTCAAGATAAACCGCGCACACAATAATAATCTCGACTCAAGATGCTGCGAAGACATGTTTAATCGTGCCATTTTCACTACAACAAGGGGTCATGAACAGAAATTGCAGCTCCCATACGCTAGGACTCTGGTGGGACAAATATTCGTCAGTGTTCGCACAATAAACACTTGGAACTCGCTTCCTAGCCATCTTATGGGCGGCACCAACACAACTAAATGGAAAACTGTTTACGATAGATGGTCCAAACGTCCGTGTTCTGATTGCTTTGTATTCCATGCTCCCCTTCCAGCCTCACAAGCACTTTTCTATGGCCGTGTATCTATATAATAATCCTGGAGGCCGGCTAAAAGGAAGGCTAAAAGGAAAACCACTTCTCCCCTCCTCGCGCCCGCATTGAAAATGCACTCTTCCACTCTACCTGCATGGAGACAGGAGGCAGGCATGAGTGGTCGATCAACTCAATAAAGGTTCAATCTGACAAGTCGTCGGACCGAACAATCACTTCTCCCCTCCTCGCGCCTGCATTGGAAATGCGCTCTCCCATTCTACCTGCATGCAGGCAGGAGGCAGGCATGAGTGGTCGATCGATCAGACGAGTCGTCGGGAAGAGTGCCGGAAAAATGTCCCGGGAAATGTGTCCGTAAACTTAATTCATGACCGGCCCCGTGCATAGTACGGCTTCCTCTAGTCTTTAATGTTATGTTACAGTTCTGGGAAAATTGTGTTTCGTGTTCCGAAAACTTAATTGTTTTATTTGTGTGTGTGGGGGGAGGGGGCACCAATGGGCTCTCACGTATGACGAAAAATGCAGTTTTGTAGTTAAGTCCTATTTTGAAGTCAAGTCCCTGCTTCCTCTATCGTTTTATGTGGAATTAAAAACCAATACCAATCTCAGGGTGGAAAGGGCATGGACAGTGGTCCTGGGGAGAGGGGCAGGGGAGGGGAAACTGCCCCTCCAAACAAATCTGGGAAGGGGGTAATAAGACTACAATTTTTTGTTCCAAATCCTCGTTAAATTTTCTTTTTTTTTAAGGTTTGAACTTTTCCCCCATCAAATTTGCAAGAGTTCACCAACAACGCATTGTACCATAAACACTTAATTAATAGCCGCTGAGTTTAGTAAAAAAAAATCAAGCCAATTAAGGAGACTGGCTGTAATTGTAGATCCGGTCATTGCATAATTCTCGATAATTAGTGCTTCGTTGAAGTGAAATTTATACACCTAAACATCCATATACGGTAAATACTATCACACGACTGCATTTAGTATTAACTTAACCTTTAATTACAACGAAATAACGTTACAAACATAATTACAATATTAGAGACACGGCCATAATTGGACACCCAGCTTCTACTAATTTGTGAGGGGAAACGATCCAACTGCAATTGAACAGCTGGTTATTAATAGAGCATATGGTGTTAGTATACTGGTATGAACTAGGTAGTGGCTCAATCGCAATTGCAGTCACGGAAAATCGAGAGCACGACTTATGACTGCAGCTGACCCACCCTATTATGATGTGTCGCAAAATTTTCCACTTGGCACACCAGAAAAAGACTGCTCCTGGCCTGTAGAAAGGGCGAGTCTTACGACCTTTTACGTGTTACAGTTGACATGAGCACGAGAGCACCTCAAGGCCCTCTCTCTTTGTGAATGTCCAAGAGTGGGATAGGTCAGATTTAAACCCAGAACTTCTCTTCGTAAATGTCCATCGAGGTAGGCCAGATTTAAACCCAGAACTTCTCTTCGCAAATGTCCATCGAGGTAGGCGAGACTTAAACCCAAAACTTTTCTTCGCGAATTTCCAGGAGAAAAACGTTAGCTTGACTTAAACTAAGAATGTTTCGTATATATCCAGGAATGGTGTAGGCCAGACTAAAACCAAGAAGTTGTCTTTGGAATTGTCCAGGAGTGATATACGCCAGAACTAAATACAGAACCTCTCTTTGCAAATGTCGAGGAGTGAGCTTAAACCCTGAACCGCCCTTTGCGTATAGGCAAGACTGGAATTAGTATCACTTAAACTCAGAGCTCCTGTTTGCAACTATCCAGGATTAAGTTAGGTCAGACTTAAAACCAGAATTTCTCTTCGTGAATGAGTGGAATACGCCACACTTAAAACTTTTGTTGCGAATGTCTAGGATTGGTTTACAGCAGTCGTAATACCCAAAACTTCTCTTTGCTAATGTCCGTGGGTGGGAACGGCCAGACCTTAACCCAGAGCTTCCTTTCACAAATGTCCCGGACTGGGTTAGAACATACTTAAATCCAGAATTTCTCTTTGAGAATGTCCAGGAATGGGGTATGCCAAACTTAAACTCCGAGTTTCTCTTCGCGAATGTCCAGGAGAGAGTTAGGACAGACTTAGATTTTGATTTTCTTGTCACGAACGTGCAGGAGGCGGAGAGGAGAGAATTATATTCAGAACTACTTTTCGCAATGTCCAGGAGTTAGGCAGACCAGAAATAAACCCATAACTTCTTTTCGCAAATGTCTTGGAATGTGATAAGCCAGACTTAAAGCCAGACTTAAGCCCAAAACATGCAATATTCATGCTGACCATCGGGCTACCCTAATACCCTTCATCATTACACATCACTAATTTGCAGAATTTGTAGAATTTTGCAGAATTTGATGGCTGGCAATAAGACATAAATATTATAAGAACATACAAAAACCTAAGTAAATATCACGTTTTAAGATTTTAACAATAAATATATATATTTTAAAGGGATTTCAAACTATTGGAAACCCATCACTAGCAAACAAATGCTTGTATGGATTAACCAGCTTATAGTGTCCGCGGCCTATCTTGAGTTCGCCCCAGAACGACACAGATAAGCAATTGTATGTTTTTGGTAGTGGAGTGCCTTGTTGATATCCAAGATGGTTACAAAAACAATGGCGGCCGTCGATTAATGCCGCGCCCTCCAGGAAGACGTAGCCACTCATAAAATACCTGCAGGACTTAAGATAGGCCGCGGTCACAATAATATTGAACCTTACAAGACGTTTTTGAAGCAAATGTAATTCGCGTATTGGGGAGGAGCAAATCCAGGGATTCAACCTTCGATCGTGGTAAGAGGAGATCTTGTTTATGTCTCAAAGCTCCTTAAGGAGTCTGGCAGTCTCCCAGATTCTCCTGTCCGGAACTGACTGGATGTCAATGTCACCTTTCTGGACATCGAACATCAACTGCTCAGCGAGCTACACTGGTTACAGTGCACTTTGTATTTATACATTGTCCTTTGTGTATTGCAGTAGGCAGCCATGTTGGCACTGTGTGTGCACCTTGCGCTTAGCGCAGGTGCCAGACACCGACCCCACGTCACAGGCCTGATCTCGTCACGTCCGAACACGGTCAGTCACCATGGCCACCACTACGTTTTAAGCATGTATTTTTCATGGTTGCGCATTACATATAGGAACAGATTTTAAAATAACCTGTTTCTCTACTAACAGTGGCTGGTTATTTTAAATCTGTTGGTACGTGAACTGTGCAACCGTGAAAAATACAGACTTAAAACATAGTAGGGGTCATGGTGGCTTACCGTGAGAGAACGCGAAGAGACCAGGCAGTGCGTCACGTTCCCTCACGGTCAGCCAGAATGGCAGGCACGTGACGTGGAGATCGGCATACGGCATCGGCATACGGTGTTTAGCGCAAGGTGCACGCGCCGGTGCCAATTGGGATACCTAATGCAATTTAGAGACTCGATTCGGAATGGTTTTTTTAAGGATTCCGTTAGATTGCATATTTAACTGTTGCCTTGAATGTTTCTTAGGAATTTAAAATGCAGTAGGCTCCTGCCAGGTCAAAGAACTATATCATCAGTAAATAATGATAATAAAGAAACCACAGGATTCGAACATCGTGGGCAGCTAAGCTTGTCAAGGGAGTAGCAAAGATGTTGAAACAAACTACGGGTCATTTGAGCCTTAAAAATGCAGCTTTCACGGGATTTTAGAGATTTACTTCACATTGGACTGGATTTCATAAACTGAATATTTTCTACAACATAATAATCTTGGAGGCCGGCTAAAAGGAAGGCTAAAAGGAAAACCACTTCTCCCCTCTTCGCGCCCGCATTGAAAATGCACTCTCCCATTCTACCTGAATGGAAACAGGAGGCAGGGATGAGTGGTCGATCAACTCAATAAAGGTTCAATCTGACAAGTCGTCGGGCCGAACAATCACTTCTCCCCTCCTCGCGCCCGCATTGTAAATGCGCTCTCCCATTCTTACTGCATGCAAGCAGGAGGCAGGCATGAGTAGTCGATCAATCTGACAAGTCGTCGGGAAGAGTGCCGGAAAATGTCCCGGGATATGTGTCCGTAAACTTAATTCATTACCGGCCCCGTGCATAGCACGGGCTTCCTTTAGTTCAATAATAATTATGGTTGGCTTGTCACGGATCTACATACTTGCAGCGAGTAGGGTAAGTGGATTTACAGACTTCAGTGACATTTCATTAAAGATTAATGCACTCCAGTATGATTTCGAAGTCTATAAAATGCTACTGTACGAAATTTGCAGATTATGGCTCGCTAGAAAAGTTTTTAGCCACAATTTAAAAGTGAACTGTTCTGTTGTAACGTTTTAGGCTACACAATGGGGGAAAAAAGCAGCTCTTTTACAGTAAATGTCAGTGTAAACATGTTAGTCATATGACCTGTATATTCACTTAAAAATGCTGTAGACATTTTCATTTACAATAAACGTTACTGCTCAATAACTATGGAATTTTAATGCACTTGATCAAACAAATTTTAACATTTGATAAAAAAAACATGGTATTTTATGGTAGACTGCCGTATTTTTGGAGGACTTACCGTAAAATTTATGAAGTTTATTTATTACAGGCCGCGAACAGTCTTTTTACAGTATCTGTGCTTCTTTTCTGCGACAAATTATCCGGCAGTAGTGTGCCAATCGTTGAACTGTAAATATATCTTTTTTTTTTCTCTTTCGCTTTATCTACAACTGATCGAAGCCTGTTTCGCGGTTTTAAAAGATTTACGGATTTTACATAAATTTATGGAATTCAGGGCATT